>JAZHYW010036390.1:0-50839 GCA_037355805.1 Ixodes ricinus
CTTTAAGTTCTCAGCAATATCCAGCTGCGGAAACACACAAACAGACCAAGGGACGGACATACATTGCTGGGAGAAGAGAGATTCAATTAAAAAGCATTCTCCGCTTTATTATAAGGTAGAGGTGTTCTGTGCAGTCCACTCTTCAAGCTAGACCAACCCGAACAACGATGTCCCTTTCAGAGTAAATTACCCTAATAATTAAATACGGGGGCGTCGGATACCATCCATTCGGTCTCTCTGGACTAATCTGCTTTCCGACAAGCGTAGTCCCTAACCCGGTCTTTAAATGTCTCACCATTATTTCTAAGTATATTATAAAATTGCTAGCAATTTATGTCGTGTCATTCCGCGCAATCCTTAAAACCCTACAAGATTCTCGGCGGAAAAAATGGCGTAAGTTAGGAAAAGGTTTTATCATGCTGCGGCCCAAAATCGTACGCGACATAAGAGAAAATCAAACGCAGTTTACGTCGACCCATCATATCTCACAAAACATGGTCACGCCCCTTAATTTGCGCCCTCCGGCGAGTGAGGAGTAAGGATAGAAAGAGAGAGTAGAGTATGAAAAAATACAGGGAGAATATAGAAATAAAAATAAAGGATCTAAGAAAACGTGGGTATAAGAAATTAAAGCAAAAAAAAGGGGGGCATAGGCGCGGCAGTCGCCACTTCTGTAGTTTTCTTTCTAATATAACGTTGTTCGAGCTATACCTCGTTTCAGCTAACGTCCAGACGCACCCTTAAAGAAGCACCGGATGCTACAAGCGGGAGCTCCGGTCTTTCAGCTGCTCCCCGTCAAGCACGCGCGCTCGTGCAACGCAAGCACTGTTCAAGGACATGCTCGCGCCCTTCGTAGCTCTGCGCGCGTCAGGACGTTAGGCTGAAACCAACGCTACTAGAACCACTCAGTTGGGAAACTGCCTTATACCCCATTCACACGGCAGCGTAAGCAGGCGCCTTGGCTTAGGTCCCTTTAGCTGAAGGGTACCTGTCGTAAATGGCGTTCTTGATCACACGATAAATAAACGGAGCACTTTAAGTTGATGTCGATTGCATCTCCTGCTAAGCCGTGCGAGGAGCACGTGATAAACAAATATTCCCCGAAATCAGTTTCACGCGCAGTTTTTGTAGTGTAGTGGTGGAGTTTGTTAGATAGATTGGGGAAAGAGAGGAGGAAATAAAGGTGGAGAACAGTGATGGTCGCCATTGCTTGGCCTCCTGTTTCTGCCACACCTTTCTGACCATTATCTATCATTGCAACAACTCTACATGCTAGTGACGCTAGCGAAAGGAATGGGTGACGACGAGGATAAAGGGTCCCGGCCGGGAGAGTCCGACGACCTCATCTAGAACTCCGAACAAGCGCTCGCCAGTGGTCACATCGCGTCTGGGCTGCGGTAGAAGACATTCTTTTCCACGTGCCGCCGCTAGCTACCGGCAAGCTGGAGTATGCGTTCCTCGTTAATGTATTATTCCATCGCATTTGTGTCCACATTCATTCTCGTAATTCGCTACTTATATATGTTCAATTTGTTGTAATGCATTAAACAAGATACATTTATATATCTGTGATTTTGATTGGAGTTTCTGGGTCCGAGGGCTACTCCCTGTAGCTGCAAGGGGAGCTCGGCGAGGCCTGCGTTTACCTGCAGGACCTCCTCAAGGAAAAGGGTCCTTATGCGCCGTGTGATCACGTTCTTTCGGCTCCCTTTTACGACAGGTACCTAGGCCAAAGGGGCAACTTTACACTGCCGTGTCATTTGGGTATTAGAGACTGCTCTGAAAAAGTGGCACCGATCCGTCCACGAGAACCGAGCTAATGGCGATCCCAACGCCGCCACTTCTCCCGCAGCGGCCAGTCCAGGAACTGCACGTGACTTCCATTTTCGTTGTAATCGGCCATTTTGGGGCCAGAACAGATACTGTGGAAGGGGCTTCGAGGTACCGCCCCTGACTCCCAAGCGGACGCGCCGCGGTTTACTACCGTGGTTAATATGCGCCTAACTCAGGACGCGCTACCTGAAATCCCCGCTGAGGCACGGTTGTATAAAACAATATTAATTATACTGCAAAACCTTGCGAACTAAAGATTTTAGAAAACAACACGCGCCCCCCATTTTGTACTAAACTCCAATAAAAGTTACTACAAAAAGAGTTTTTCCGTTAGTTTTTACGCAAAAACATGCTTTCTAAAAGCTCAAGGCGACCACAGTTAAGACAAATGATACAGAGTGGCGCTGTTGTCGCATTTAGCTCGGTCTCGGTGGACGCCAGCGGCCCAGGTTTCAACGGTGAGTTTCCCAACTGAGAGTTCTAGTAACGTTGGCTGAAACGAAGCATAGGAAAAGGCTATATAACACGAAAGCTTCGAAGGGAGAGCGCTACGACAGGCAGAGCGCACGACAGAAGGGCGCCGCGACAACAGAGAGCACGACAGGAGTGCGCCGCAACATTTGAGCGCATGCCATCTGAGCGCGCGTCACGAGAGCGGAGGATGTGCGAGCCTTGGGAATGGTCGATATTGGGGGCCCTCAAGCACACGTTTTCACATAGATAAAATTTTCACACCAAAGGGAGTCGCATTTGGAACGCCTCGATGTCATTTAATTGGCAGAGTACGCAGACCTGTGGGACGTCCACGGGAATACGAACCGGGGGGGGGGGCGAGAGATGCGTTTTGCCCCCCCCCCCCTGCGGGGCCAGCTGCCACTGGGCAGGGCAAACACCGGCCGCCGGCGCCCAAGGGATACCAAGGGCACCCCGCCCCCCCCCCCCCCCCCCCCCCCACCCCCACTCAAAACAAGTTGGTACGCCACTGGGGAAGTCATTACTTCGCAGATGTCATCGCTGCCGCTCATAGAATACTCCTGCTGTGATTGATCACTACTTAAGCTCTTGAGACAATTCTATTTGTCATTTTTGTTCCCCAGAAAAGAACTTGGTTACATATAAATATGGATGAACACAAGAACAAATCGGTTTTGCGAATACCTTTTTTCCGTGATTAAACAGTTTAGTGTTTTATTGAGAGTAAGGCAGAAGCCTACCGTGCGCGCACATCATTAGCATATTTATGTCTGGCACAACACCGAAAACAGTCGAATTCGGACCGCGCTAGAATTCAATCCGTTTGTTCCAACGATCGATGACAAAATATGAAGCCGCACTCGTATACTGTGCAGCGCTGGCTGTCGCGTAACAGTCAATTCAGTGTAATAACAACCCAGTTACTGCAGAAGGGTATTTGATATTTCAACGTTCTGCCACGGGGAAGAATATACCTTCGTGAGTGCAGCTGTCGTTCAGAGGCGTGTATAGTGCGAGTTTGGTTAATGGGAGGAGGGGGCAGATCCAGGCCGTGCACCAGACACAGATAGAGTGATTGGCGTGCTCTTCACAACCACAAGCCGAAAAGGCTCCAGCAAGACACAGTTTTAATGTAACCGTAAGGGTTAAATGTAGTAACTCTTCACGGTTGAAAATAAGGTTCACGCGATGTTTCTATTATGATGATGCAAAAAGCTTTATGAAACGGATGTGCTGCTCGAACTCTGTTTTGTTCGGACAGATTGTGACCGCTCGGACGGCCGATTCCTCGCCCTCGGCGCCTGGCGCACGGATTGTGTCGATCGTGTCGCCATTCGCGCTCTTCCATCATGATTTTGGGTGGTCATGGTCGAAACATCACGTGCACCATATTTTCAGTCACCCAGAGTTACTCCGACAGGCTTATTAATTTCGTTTCTCGCGACCACCACCAAAGTAATATTTCCGGCTTCTGGTTGGTCACATTCTAATTGGTGAAGACGCCCAGGAACCTGCGCAGCGCGCTTTTGTCCAATGGTGCCTCCTCGTTTGCATTTGGCCAATGAATGGCTATATAGACGCTTTACACACGCGCCAGACTGAGCCGCCATAGCCGACCTTCTCTTGTTTTACCGAGATACCGAGCCACTGAAATTGGTGTGGACGAGCCTCCACAATGACCAATGCTGGGGAGAAAGACAGAATAAAATCTAAGATGGCAATAACCTGGCCTGCTATGGTAATAATCAAGTGAAGTAAACGTAATAAGGGGAAACAAAAACTGAAGGTCAGTTATGGCGGCGCCCATGCACAGCTGCTGCAAAGCGTCTATACGGCTCTGCTGTCTTTCAGCGCTCTCCTGTCGCGCGCGTCTGCTGTGTACGCTTCTCGTGTCGTGCTGTCCCGTCGCGCTCTTCCGCTAGGGCTAACCCACAAAACAAAGATAGTAGGGACAGGGGGTGGATCCAAGGCGAGGGCGAGTGGGGCGGTCGCCCCCCCCCCCCCCCCAAACAAAGTCGACTCCCCCTTTTCGGAGGGCAATTTGACATGGGTGGACCCGCCGGTGCACAAGAATGGGAGAATAGAATCCTTACAAATTTTCCGCTCACCCTAAAAACGGAGTTCTGGATCCGCCCCTGAGTAGGGACGAGACAAATTTTGCGTTTTAAGCTGTTTACATTGGATTGTAGCGTCAGCTGCAGTGGGGCCTAAAGGGGAAACAAAGGTATAGGATTGTGTTTATTGTGTTTGCCTCGGACTCATGACTGGCATCTAAATTAAAACTGAACGGCTTTATGGGAGCCGTCCCATTCCTCAGGGGAAACGAATTGCCAGCCGGTCGTACCCAAGACTCGGTAGAAAACCGACTGAAAGAGCAATTGCTCTAAAATCATTAACAATTAATTTTAGAAAAAAACCTAATGTTTTATGTTATTAGCAATTGGTTACTTGACAGGATTTTTTTATATATCAAAGGAGGTTGGGCATTAATTGTTCCCAAGCACTTGATACATCTAATATTTTCTGCAGCGCTATTATTTTTTCCATTGTTTTTATTTTATCTTTCGTACCAATTAACGTGGTTATAAGTGAAGTGAGAAAGTGCAGGCAGTATATTAGATGGTTTAGCGAGCTGCTGGCTAGCGCATACAAATAATAAATATTTTTATAAGCCGGCTAGCGTATAAAAAAACGTATAACTAATAAACTTCTAATCACTATGACAATTGATAAATTATCGTCCTGCGGCTGCCAGTCAACAGAAATGGCCTACTCATTCTTCTTCCGGCTGCCGAGCGCATCGGACGTACGAATCATGGGCTCCCACGGAGCGGAGATAGCGGCTGCCAGCCGCGGAAACAGGATTCAAGATGGGGACGATAAGGATTATCAAGTCATTTTGCCGGCACTGCCTACCGGACGCACCGTTGTGAACACCGTGTTTTTGCACGGAGATCTGCGAGCGCGGCCCTTCAGGGTCGAAGATTTCCGGGACGCCATCGCCCAGACCGGTAGGCTCAACGAGGTCGTGGCACTGGGGGCGTATCAAGTCAACCACGTTTGGGCGGTGACTCTCAACAGCCCGGAGGCGACGAAGCGGCTGCTCAGTGTGAACGAGCTGCTGGTGAAGGGGCGTCGCTGCCTCATTATTGACCCCGAGAACCAACAGACCAAGCTTAAACTGCACTGGGTACTGCACGGTGTCACGGATGAAGACATCCGGTCGGCTTTCGCGCCCTTCGGCATGGTGACGGAGGCGGCCCGGGAACGCTGGCGCGTACACGGCGTCGACCAGATGGGGTCAACCACCAGGACAGTCCTTCTGAAGCTTAGGGCAGGGACGACGGTGAGCGACCTACCCCACCAGATCAAGATTGCTGGCGGGTGGGCCCTCGTAGTGGTGCCGGGCAGGCCCATGCAATGCCTTCGCTGCAAGGGATCGGGCCACGTCAGACGCGAGTGCAAGGTGCCGTACTGCCCCCAGTGCCGGAGGTATGGGCACTCGGATGCCCAGTGTGTCCGCTCGTACGCTACGGTGACGGGACCAGGGAATAACGACGAGGTGGCCGACCACCTCATGGACACCACCGAAGCAGAGGAAGCCGCCCAGGGAACCGGGGAGTCAGAGTCTCCAGCGGTGAATTCCCCAGCGTCGCCACACGACAGCCAGGACGCGCAGGAGGCCGGCGACCTAGGGACGCAGGCCGAGGTGGAGGTACCGGCGCCTGACAAGGAACCGGCGAATGGCGGCGCAAGCCGCCAACCAGCCGAGTCCCCAGCGCAAAGCCAGGTTGTGGGTGTTCAGCAACGTGCTAAGGCAGCGAGCGCAAACACGGCGGTCAAGCGTTGTCACCCCGAGGTCAAGGATGGGAGCAAGACGGAGACTACGAAAGCCGAGGAGCCCCCGTCCAAAGCGGCCCCATTGCGTCTGTCGGGACTGAGACAGAGGTCAAGTTTACCGAGGACGCGAGGGACTGTGGACGATTCGACAGGCGGGCAGGCCCCACCCGACGGTGACGCGCCGGGGGTGGGGGGGGTCTGATGACGGCGTCAAATGTGAGTGGAAGCACCAGGCTCCCGGGAGCTAGTCTAACAAATAATCCACGGCAGCTGAAATAGGGTCCTTGAACTTTGCAACTTTAAACGTCCGAGGGCTGGCCCATAAAAGAAGGCAGAGCCAGCTCTACCGTTTGCTAACGGACTTAAACATAGACGTTCTCGCAGTTCAAGAGACGAAGGTGGATGGCGAGGAGGAAACCGGGGGCATGGTGCAACGTTTCACGTCTCGATATTTTGCGTATGCCAGTCCTGCAGTCGGGATGTCGGCTGGCTGCGTGCTGTTAGTTAAAAAGTTGCCGGGCCTGGTCGTGCAGGAGGTGAAGCTGTGTGGGGCGGGTAGATATGTATCCTGCGACTTTCTCTTTGGCTCGGTTGAGTGGCGGGTGGTCTGTTTGTACGCACCGAATCTAGTTAACGACAGAACGGACTTTTTCGAGAATATTAGGCAGTACCTTCTGACAGAAAGGTCAATGGCGGTATTGGGAGATTTTAATTGTGTCCTATCTCCCCGGGATAAGTCGAGCTCGACACCTTTTACAGATGCAAGTACCGATTTATTAGCTCAAGTAATAAATGAAAGCAACTTAGTTGACGTGGAGGAATGCTTAGAGGGGGCATGGGAAGTACAGTACACTCATTTTCAGGGTAACAGTCATGCACGATTGGATAGGATTTATGTAGCGCTAGATCTAATAGGGAAATGTGAAAACTACAGTGTCAAGCCCGTCTCCTTTTCGGATCACTGCCTGGTACAATGTAGTATCGGGAAGAAAAAACAACAGAGCGGGTTTTCTTGGGAACTCTGGAAATTAAACGCTAAGCTGCTCCAGGACGAATTGTTCGTCGAAGCTGTCCAGGGCAGAATCGGAGAAATAGAAGACCAAAATAACCTAGGTGAGAAATGGGAATTATGTAAGCAAGACATCAAATTAAAAGCAATTGAAAGGTCCAGTTGCATCCAGTATGAGCAAAAAAGTAATGAAAAGACGTTAAGATTAAACTTGCAAAAGTTAATTGGGTTAGAGAGCAGAGCGCCGGGTGTTTTCAAGGACGATATTCAGCAAATAAAACAAAAACTTGAAATGTTAGATGCAGATCGTTATCGAGGGGCACTAGTGCGCGCAAGAACGGAACGATTGGCCGCCGGGGAGACGCCTACGAAGCGCATACTAGGTATTGAAAAGGCGCAGTCACGACGGAATCAGATAATCGAGATTGAATGGAAGGGTCGTTTATCGGCTGAGAAAGAGGACGTCGAAAGGGCCTTTTTCGAATACTATCAGACTTTGTTTGACGCTAGAGCGGTTGATTTAGAAAATTTCCAACGGGCCTTTTTAGGCGCAATGCCGAGACTGCATGACGAAGACAAAGAAAGGCTTGAACTGCCAATTACAGGGGACGAGGTTGAATGTGCAATTTTGAAGTTAAATCCCGGAAAGGCACCGGGCCCTGATGGCCTAAGCTCGGCCTTTTATAAGAAATTCAAGCATATTTTGTCTCCCCTTTTGGCTGCGGTTTACAACGAAGCCTTCGACCTTAAAGCACTGCCCCCGTCGTTTGCGGAGGCACACACCATTTTAATTCCGAAAACTGACAATAGGGAGAAACTCAAACAGGTAACAGCATACCGGCCCATTTCGTTAACTAATGTTGATTATAAGATTCTAATGAAGGTGATAGCTCAGAGATTGCAAACAGTTATTACGGAACTAGTGGGTCCGCATCAGACGTGTGGCATTAAGGGTCGCTCGATCTTCACCAACATACACAAGGCGCGGTGCGTGCTGGAGTGCTGCGACGCGATGAACGCTTGCGTCGCAGTTCTCCAGCTCGATCTTGAGAAGGCGTTTGACTGTGTTTCGCATGAGATTTTGTTGGGGATTTTGGATTATGTGAATGTCGGAGCCGTAATTCGGGATAGTGTGGCTATGGCGTACCAGAATTGTACAACGAGATTAATTGTAAATAAGAACCTGGGGGCTCCCGTTAAAGTGAGACGTTCGGTGCGCCAGGGCTGCCCCCTCAGTCCGCTTTTGTTTTGTATCTATATAGAAGCATTATGTTTAAGGATCATTCAATGTGAAGGAGTCAAGGGCTTTCAACTGTGCGGGTCAGAAGTTAAGCTTCTGGCCTACGCAGACGACGTTGCTGTGTTTTGCGCAGACATAGAGAGTGTTGAACGTGCAGTTGGGGAAGTTAAAGTTTTCTCTGCAGCCACGGGGAGTCATGTAAATTGGGGAAAATGTCTGGGGTTCTGGCATGGCAACTGGCCATCAACCCCAAGCACTCTAGCAAATGTCAGCTGGGTAACAACCCCAGTCCAGTACCTGGGAGTCCCAGCAGTTCCACTTGTCCAACAACTGAGGTGGAGAAAACAGATACAACCATCGGTCGCATGACAAAGCAGTATAGTAAGGTTTCCGTTTGATTGGTTATTTTTAATGGGGCTAACAGGCACATCATTGCACAAAAGTCACAATAAAAGCGGGATCTTACCCAAAGAAAGTATGCATTTTCTCAATTATTATTATTTCCAATTGCAAAACTAGTTGTCCTTCTTATCTCAACTGCGTTTATCCAGCCATGGGTACATTGTTAGGTGAACAGAGGAGTTAGTGGGCTTCTTTTACAAGCACAAGTCTCTGGCTGAAGGCGAAGCTTTTTGTCACGCTTGGTGACTTACAGCAACAGCCGGTTCCCGTAGTGAACCCCATACATTATTCAACAGCGTACTGGCTAAATCAGCACTTGCTTCAAACGCTTATTCCAAAAGAAAATAAAAAATTAGTTCCGTGCTTTACAGAACAGGTGTGCAAGATCATCAAGGTTGGGTAAACGATGCTGATGACTCTCAGGTGCTCATGCCATAGTCAACGTCTGTGAGAAGATGCGTTCACTGTTTGAACGACATTGAAGATCAATCAACCAATCTGTGCTTAATTGTGCTCCAAACAGCTGGTAAGGCCTTACGAGGGTTACATGTTGCACGAAGTGAAAGACAAAAACGTAAAATATTTACGTGCTACGAAGTGAGCACCGGTATTACATTTTTGTTAAAATGTGCAAAAGTAGTAAAAAAGTCCACGTCGGGGTTAAAAAAACTTGTCACATCTGAGTTGCATCCGTGTAAACGAATGATTAGAATCTAGGTTAGAAGGGTAAAACAAAAACCGGAGATCTATTTTGTAGTTGGCGAACATAGAACTGAGGTTCTGCTCGATAACAGGGAGGAATCAATAACAGCATAAAGCAATTCATATAAGAACACTATGTCGCAAACTAGTTGTCTCTTCGGTAAAGGCGAAAGATCACGAGTGTCCAAAACACGCACATAATCATGACTTGGCATACTCTCTTTGGATATATGATCCCTCTTTTATTGTGACTTTTGTGCAATAATGTGCCTCTTGGCCCCATTAAAAATAACCAATCAAAAGGAAACCTTATTATACTGCTTTGTCATGCGACCGATGGTTGTATCTGCTTTCTTCACCTCAGTTGTTGTACAAGTGAAACTGCTGGGACTTCCTTTTTTGATGCGGATGGTGGTCAACACTGAAAGAAGCGAAGCTCGGACGTTCGTGAATCAGTCTGTAGGCAAGGTAATAAACCATTCATTTCACTTTGAAACATGAACTTGGTGTGTGCACAGCAGCTCAAGAAGAAACAACACAAACACAAATGGTATATGAACACGGGCAGTTCGACTAGCTTGCAGAAATGTAAGGACTTGAAACTTTAGTCTCCCAAGGCAAATGAGGGGGGGAGGGGGGACTACACAAGCCAGCCATAGCCAGATTGAGGTGCTTCAGCTGAACTGAGAATTAAGCCTAATTGAGAACGTCGAGCCAAATTGAAACATCCAGCCGAACTGGGTACCCAGCCGAATCGGAGCGTCCAGCCGAATTGAAACATCGGGCCGAACTGGGTATGCAGCCGAATTGAAGCGTCTAGCCGAATTGAAACGTTAAGCCAAACTGGGTATCCAGCCGAATTGGAGCGTCCAGCCGAATCAAAACTTTAAGCCGAATTGACCCGTCGGCCGAATGGACACCTCAGCCGAATCGAGATCACCGAATGAGACTACCAGACATTGCCGTTTGCAATTAGTTTCCTTCAATGTGCATTCAGAACAGTAAAGCCTTGGAAATACTCGAGACCGCGGAAAGCTTAAGTAGTGTAAAAACAACAAACAATGAAACCTTTTTTTCTTTCAATAGACGTACGATAATAGCCCTGTATTTGTTACTCAGTGCCACGAAGGAATTGCTTAGGGTACTATATCATCACAAGCGAAATCGTTATTTTCGCGAAACTACACCCCCCCTAAAAAAAAGTAAAAGAAAAGAAAAGAATAAGAGAAAAAAGCCTTTTACCGTTTTGGATGGTATCCCAATTTTAAACTGAATGGGTGTAAAGCAATTAGTGTTTTAAGCAGTTCTTCTGCAATGAAACACACCACGCTAAAACAAATTAAATAAGAAACGTCTTACATTCTACACACAATGAAAAAATTAATCCCGAGAGAATAAAAAAAGAGGCGAACACAAATGCAAGTTTAAAAAACACGCACGTCCGTAATATCAGGATCATGTGACGGCATGCGACAGAGACACGGCCAGACAGCGCCGGTCCGTGTCTTCCACTTGTCCTCGTCTTTAACGCTACTTTTAATTTTGTTGTCCGTAATATCGCATACCGAAACTAAAAAGCGATGTAAATGAGGTTAGATGCAGCCATTCATTGGAATTTGGCACTGCAGAAAATTTACAATATATATATATATATGGTTTTTACATTGCTATATGAAAGCAATTCTTCTGTTTAGCCTCAAGCGCCGTGCATTCAGAAACTGGAATCGCTTTTAATTGACGGTAAAAGCGATCAGACACGCCTTGATTGCAGGCTGACATGTAAACAAAGCCGTCTGAAACAATGCGTACCCGCGAAGGTATCAGTCAGGCCAAGTTGTATTGCATAACCAAAGTGCTAGGCTGGAACGGCAGCTTTGCTTGCAGTTTATCGCAGGATCTTTGATCAAGGAGCTAGCAACATACGGGATTTTTGATCATGCAAGATTTTTGTTGGGGCTTGTTATGCTTAGGAATTGGTTGATGGTGGATCTTTTATCAAAATTTTAAGCCATGTTCTTGGCCATGTTTACGTTTAAATACCCTATGACTTGCGGGTCATTATGGAATTACAAGTTCAGATAATCTCAGTGTGGGGCGTGTATTGAGGCCTTTAAGAAAATGAGTCAGTGTTGTTAGCCGAACCAATCGGTTCACGTCTAACAGGTTCGAAACACCAGCGCTTATCGTCAAAAAGAAATCGGAGAAAGCAAAAATATTTTATTTATTTATGTTATTTTATTTATGCATATTGTTAGCCTCTTAAGGCTGTTACAGGAGTGTACAAAGCATAATAATACATTTGATAAAGTAAACAAAACACGGACACTATGGCAAATACAGTTGAAAACATACACGTAAAAACATACGTGAATACATGGAAAATGTCCCTGCACACACACGATAGAAATACACAGCGCTCGACACTGAATTCCTAAATCTTCAAAAAGTCACAAAACAAGGATGCACACAATATCATCACACAGAAGACAAAAAAATAATGATTTTACGTGAATATGAAACACTATTGACGGGTTAATTTTTATCAAAAAGGTTCAAAAGGCCTTTTTCAAAGAAAATTACTCTATCTGCTGTTGTTAATTCTTGAAGTAGGTTGTTCCAGTCTGATATAGTTCTTGGAAAAAGTAGTATTTATATGTATCATTATTTGCCATATCTAGTTGGCATTGGTTTAAGTGGTTACTTCTGAGGGGTCTGCTTTGCAGAGCAACTATGTAAGGATCAACATTAAAATTTAAAAAATACAAATTTTTAGCATATAAAAAATTTTAGGCGAGCTATTTTCCTACAGTCACAGAGTTGTGGAATGTTTAATTATCGGCCATTGCGTCTTGCCTTTGTTGGGACGTTATTTGGCTTTCCTTTACTTCTTTAATTTCACTTCTCAACTGTTTTTGGTTTTCGAGCACTTGAGAAATCATCGTTTCTACTCTCGTCTCTGGGCCTGGGTTTAGTTCGACGTCACCAGGAAGTAGCAACAGCAGATTATCACGGCATTTCATGGCGCAATCAAAGAACACTTGTGGGCACGGCAGAACAATTATAAGTCGGTTGTCACTCCTAAAACAAACTTAATTTCCTTCACACCCTGTTGGATTAAAAACAGAAACGGAATTTTAGATGACTTGTCGCTTGCGGAGTTGCCGTGCGGTTAATAGATACGCAGCGTCAAGTTAAATTCAGGAACTATTGCAAGAGGAAATTTCGAGTTTTCAAGAGAGTTACAGACAGACCGCGTGGAGATCACATTCGGCCATGCCTAACACATTGTACGCCTATTCGTGTGCCATCGCTATTCAGCAATCTATCTAGTTCCTTTTGGTACGAATCATTGCAAGAATAAAGTTCGAGGTAGTATCTGAGAAATTAAGTGATAGTGCTGCTGCGTAGCTTATTATCATTAATTTTTCCGAATGGGTAAGACATGCAAGACACTTACGCTTTGGGAACAAGGAAGTAGACACCAAAGCGTGTGTGCGTACAATAGGTTTTGCATTTCTGTATATAAATGTACGTGGCATCGTTTATTACTTACAATTCGTGCTCTTGACCTTAATTATTAATGACGGCGCACATAGTGGACATTTTAAGGGGAACAGGGGTGTCCGTCTTAACGAGACATCATTGAATCAGTCAAAAACGGAACCAGTTGATTTACCGGATACAGACCAATCCAATAATAGTCATCTAGGGGGTGTTCTTCAGCTCTGTTGGGGAGCAAAAATGTATAAATAAGCTTGTGGACAGATTTATATGAAACCTTTTAGAAAGGAGTTTTTTGGTGTTGCATTGAATATACTAAAAGTTTGTGAGTAAAGGTTTCTGGGACAAAATTCAAGAAAAATTGGCTATAGCAACCACCATTGTTGGTTGTCTATCGATTGCGGTAGCATTCATCATGAAGCTCACGACGAAGCTCACTATGAATAGGACGACGCAAATTTTGAGCAAATATTTTATTTTATGAATGGTTTACGATCCAATCAATAACGTCAGCGCGACTGCAGTGTGTCACTTTTTGAGTGATTACTTTGTATTTGTGTAATCGTTTAATCGTCTGCCTCTGTGTAATCGTTTAATGTTCAAGCAGTTTCCAGATCAACATTGCAACTTCGTGTGTGTCTTGCCCTGTCTCTGTGTAATCGTTTAATGTTCAAGTTGTTTGACCACCATTATTGACCAGTACCAACTAGCTCAGCTAAGACCAATAATTTCTTCGTAGCATGGGTGCAAATGTAAATGGGTGCGTACTGTCGCTCCGTATATGCGCGGCGCGGTACTATCTGCTCGCTAGGACGACGTCGAGGACGACGTCAACGACGATCTCTAGGACAACCTCTAGAGGATTTCAAGGACGTCGTTTAGGACGACGTCGAGGACGTTGTCTAGAATGACCTCTAGGACAACCTCTAGAAGACCTCAAGGACGACGTTTAGGACGTCGTCGAGGACGATGTCTAGAATGACCTCTAGGACGACCTCTAGGACAATCTCAAGGACGACCTTTAGGACTACCTGAAGAACGACGTCGAGGACAACGTTCCAGAGGACGACGTCTAGGACGACCTCTAGGACGACTTTAAGCACGGCCTCTAGAACGACATCTAGAACGACGTCAAAGACCCCAAGTCCTTCAAAGAGGGTGCGAATGTGAAGGAGGGCGTACTGCCGCTCCGCATATGCGCGGCCCCTGCGTACACGCGGCGCATCCGCGCGCCGCCCATGCGCACGGATCATTTGAGGCCAGATCCCGTATCGCGAAAACAGGGTGAAGTAGCTAAAGTACAGTGAACTAGAGTATGGGGTAGTGGAAAAAGCGTCGGCGGCGCCCCATCGGTCGTGTGAAGCCAAACGTGTAGACGGCCGCGAGTGGCACTCTTGTGGAAGTCCGGAGGGCATGGCTACTGTGACATGGCGTATGGCGTCGCCTACGTTTTCGGATGGTTTGTGTGGTGCCTGTGGTCGTTTTCGCGATTTGTTTTTGTGAATGTCAAGTGTTTGTCATTGTGATTATTCGTAGGTTCGAGGCTTGTCGCCAATCAATGAAAACGAAGAGAAAGAAGTCGGATGCACACCGCTTTCACCAGGTTGCAAGGCTGGGTACCCCGGTTTTCACTACATTGCCCAAGTGAGATTTAAACATTGATTCATAGATGTTGCCACATCCATAAAGCATACATAGGCCAATTTAATTACCCGCTAAGATTAGAAACGGCCAAGCTTGGCGCAGGCTTCGCTGGCAGAAGTGCCCCGGAATCGAACGCCAGAGCGTAGGTTCTACGTGAAGCGCCTCACCCGGAGGCCGCCGATTTTTTCACTCCTGCTATTCTAGTTCACTGTAGCTAAAGAATGCTACCGCATTAAAACTTCTTTATTTCCTGCGCGCGGAAGGAAAACAGAAGCAAACCGCCAGGGTGACGCTGCTACTCACATATAGTGCCACACACGCTCAGATGTACTGTACCTGCTTTAGGGAGATAATGTCTACGAAGTCCTGAAGTGTCTGTATCACTTGGCGCCGTAACATTGCATCGGCGCTTCTTCACCTTTTTGCACATACGGGACAGTACTGACTTTGGCATTTCACTGCTTGGGTTGCTGCCAATATTGGCTTGCATTCTCCACCGCCATTGTTGCACTAACTTCAGCGAAGTAACCATACAGGTAACTTAGCTAAACATAGTTCTTGTTTGATTGCATGAATAGGGCATGATTCTTAAGAAGTATTAGGACGAAGTACGAGGTAAAGACATTATATAGTTATTGCGCCGTCATGGATTGTGGTGTTGTAAAAACCTAGGCGTGTATTCCCGCCTTGTTACTGATAACTTAAATGTTTCAATAATAAAATTAATTATTCATTCATTCGTTAATTTTCTGTGCTCATGAATAGCTGCTGCCTTGGTAATGTTGCACAAATAGTGACGCTACAAATAAACCAGAAACAACTTAAATGCTAAAAAATTGACTTGAAAAGCAAATATTCGCGGAAAAATTATATTATATTAAATACATTATACAATAATATTACATTTATTGCCCCCTAAGTTTATGTTACAGACCAAGTAAATATATTCAAGGGGTAGCTTTGACGAGTTCCTGACCTCCGACAAGGCTCGAAAACAGCAACACAGCGAGAAAATAAAACACGCAAATAGAACAAGTTTTACAAATTCCTCCCAATCCAAAACCAGCAAACATGTCTTGATGCGCTAAAAATAATAAACAAAATATCTTAGTCATTGCGCAAGATATTATTTTAGTTTTTCTCGGTAAGATAACATTTGAAGCTTTTCTTGAATTTTATTCATTCCAGGTTCATTGAAACAGTCTTTGTTTTTATTTTATGGCTGTTCTTAAACGACGTCATTTGTTTGCGGAGGAACATTGCCGTTCCACCGAAGCCGTGAAACACGAACACGCGTTTTATGTATGCCACAGTAATCTGTCTCTGCGTTTGTATAAGCTAAGTGAATTGTTACCCATTGTTCAGAATGAGGGGTGCGTCTGTTTGATTCTGCAAACAATAGCGAATGCGGATCGTTCTATTTTAGGACCGGAGCGATCGATTGTTATGTCGCGCTAAATCGAATTCCCAAGCGGAGTCGGAACGGTCGAAGCATAGATCAATGTCCGCAATTTGTTTTGATGCGAGTTCGCTTTGCAGCGATATGTTAAACGACAGGCCTCGAGTTATGACTTTTCTTTGCGACTTCTGTATATATATATATATATATATATATATATATATATATATATATATATATATATATATATATATATATATATCAGTGTGTCGAACCGAAAAAAATACGGGTTCGGTTACGGTTCAGGTTCAGGTAAATTTATTTTGTTCCGGTTCAGTTCCGGTTCGATTAATTCGATCCGCGAACCGGTTCGGGGCGCTGAACCGGTTCGCGAACTGGTTAGGAAATTATAAATGACAAATTGCAACATCAAAATAAATTACAAATAAAACATCTGAAATCAGCACATACGAAACGGGATACATCGTCGAAACTAGTAGTGCATAACGTTTATAAAAGCCTGTAGCCAATGCAAGCGGCAAACAACGACTGTCTGATGACAGGGCTGTCTGTCACGGGCGCTAACTCCAGCGTCTGCTGAGCGTTGGTTTGAGCGCACGCGCCCGCTTGAGTCCCATGACTACGCTGGGCAGGCGACGGAAGCAACAGAAGCTCGGCAGATCCTTTGTCAAATTCGAAAGTGCGCGCAGCTTCGCTTCTCCGCGAGCGACTAGGGTTTGTATCCCTGTTTTTTTTCCCCGCATTTATCGAGTTTCCGGTACGAAAAAATACGGCATGTAAATCTTGACACTTCATAGCTCGATATACTCTGACCGGTGGTTGGGGCAGCGAAGAGCAGATATAATTCATGAATGCTCATTTCAACTGTAAATAAAATTTCTTTCTCTCCCTCAAACATTATCAAACTCCACAGCCTTTTCTTTTCTCATTCCGATGGAAGCAAGCTTCAAGAACTCGCGCGTTCTAGAAACGTGTTATGAAATGAGCACACAGCAGCATTTAGGATTTACGAGATTGTAGGAAAATAAAATCCCGTGACGCGATTTTTTTTTTTTTGCACAGCCTTTTAATTTTTTTTTCGTGCAAGCCGCGACCAGCGCAATACTGGTTCCTATGTCAAGATTCATGGATGCAGCGTTTGTCAAGATTCATGGATGCAGCGTTTATATTCCTAAGACTGAGTGGAGAAGAAAAATATGTAAGCGAGGTGTGTGTCAGTTGACGGCACTTAAAAACAAATGGCATTGATAGCACATTCATTGTCAACAGCGCGTGGCCGAACCGTTTTGACATGAGCCGGTAACCGTTATTTTTTTCCGGTTCAGTTTCGGTTCGGGTTCATCGCGATAACAATATAACGGTTCGGGTTCGGGTTCAGTTCCGGAAAAAATACCGGTTCGGTTCCGGTTTTCGGTTCGGTTCGGTTCCGGTTCGACACCCTGATATATATATATATATATATATATATATATATATATATATATATATATATATATATATATATATATATCCCCTCCGAAACGTCGCGGTTTCGTATAACTTATACATGTTGAATTAAACCTTCCAAGTTTGTTTGACCCCCGGTGGCTTCTACTTTTATAAAAATACGCCTACAGCCTACTTAGCCCCAAGATGTCATTTAATATATATATATATATATATATATATACCGGGTCTTTTAGCAAAGACTAAAAACTTGATTTTATTTGGGTGGTTGAGAAACGAAGAACTTTTTTCTTGAACAGACTGGCAGCCACGGTGGACGCCAGAGATTTCGAAAAAAACATAGGTGGTAGCTAAATAATTACCAACATTTTAAACACGCCTAAACCTGGAAACTTGCAGAGCACGCTCAGCAAGTTTTAGTGGTAAACATGTGTTTATTTTTACTAAAAACAAACCGAGTTATAAATATGTTTCAGTAATTTTGATGGGCCTACCATACAGGTGTTACTTCACGAAAAGAGTTTTATTTGCATTGGAAACTCTGCATATACATCTTCGTTTAGAATGTTATGCTTCTGGCGCAAGCCTCGAGGATGTCCCTGTTGTTTGTGGTTATTTGTGACTTTAAAATAACTTTCACAAATAACCACAGCATGACTGTGGTTATTTGTGGCTTTAACGATGTGAAGCTTAGAGACGTCAGTCATGACCTTTGCTTTGCAGGTCTTTCTTCTTCGACATACCCAGTAGATGTTTTGCCTCAGACCTTCGGTTAACAGTATATAAAAATCCTTCGCAAACCAGCATCTCCCCGCCTCTTTCAGTCCTGATGACTGATGACTGCCACGCTTAGACCAGTTATTTTATAGCATTTGGCTGGCGTACGAACGTGCCCTCTGAACTAAGATTATGTGGATGACAAAAACGTTTTATAACCTTTATCTTGTAAGGCTTTAAAGTTCGTTCTTGACTTTCCGAAAAAAAAGGTAAGCGCAATCTAAATAACAAAGAAACAACAAAAAAGTGGCACGCTTGCTGAACCACTCAAACCGTTGGCCCGGCGAACACACAGCCTCCAGTGCACTGTCAGCTTAGGGGTGAATAGAGTATAGAAACCGGGACAAAGGATCGTGAACTAGCCAAAGAGGACACAACAAAACCACGCTACACGTGGTTTTGTTGACGATGTCCGGCGGTGGTCTGTGATGGTGTGCGGGGTCCAGCACGACGGCGATTGATATCTGGTTCAACAAAGTGCTTGTGCATTCGACGGTGCGAGGATTACAACGAACGGGACGACATTCGTTTGCGACCGTAACTGGAAAAATCGACGTGTGAAGTATTCCCAGTGCTTTCACGAGATCGTTCATCTCACGGCGGTGAACCCGCTAAGCCTAACCGACGACGAAACAGCTTGCAGAGCTCGTCGCTGTTATACCGGGTTTTGGGGTCGCCTCAAGACATTTCCAGGTTTGGTTAAAGTGCGTTCAAAGGTTTGTATTGTGAAATAAAGGGAGAGCCGAGTATAATTCACTGTGATTTGTGTCAGATTGCGATGCTTGCACGATATTTTGACGTGAGAAAAATGCGGTTTATTAACTTTTATATTTGCCTGCTCTGTCGTACGCATGACCGCTATCGCAGCGCGTTCACTGTCGAAAACGCGATGAGTTGACAACTGTTTCCAAGCGTTGGCTTTCGTTCTGTTCTGCAAAAATCAAATCGCATATCGCTGTTTTCTTTTTTTGTCATGCCGATGCGTAAAACAATTTACGTCACAACCGTTATTTCATCACGTTGCGAGCGTAAATTTTGCTCAATCGTCCACCGTACGCCGTAACATCATGTTGTTCTTAATGCATTACCAATGTCAAGACATTTTAATTCCGTGACTGGTCTGAGAATCTCGGAGCGCTCTGAAGCCGGCAGTTGTGATCGGCTGAAAAGGATCCCGAGTAGCTCTGGCGGCGAGGAGGGGGCGCTCTGCTGAATCGAGGTCAGAGGCGAGAGTCGACCACCCGAATTCACCATTAGTTTTCCAATTTCTTTTTTCTTTGCACGCAGGAAATAGCGCAGTTGGACCCGGCTAGTGCTTTTATCTGGCATAGCTTTACACGAAAAGTTGCATATCAAAATCCGCGCATCTGCGCTTGAAATGTTCAAAATGTCGCGATTTTAAATCGAGATCGAACGCCAGCTGGATGTTAGGTACAGCCCACTCCGCGGAGCAGACGACGCGCGGGGTGAAAGGGGAGGGCATTTTTTTATCTCCGCTCTTCCTTGTGGAACGGTCTATAGTGCCTGGGCAGCACTGAGAGCCCGACATATACAGCCCAGCCTTTTTTGTTATGGTATGTTGGCTGCTCCCGTCTAGGGCTCCGTGGTGGGCGGTGTACCCCAGGTGCCGACGTCGTTTTGCTTTTTAATGGCTATCCCTCCTAAACCAAAACCTATTTTGTGGCAACTTGGCAAGCGCCTGCGCCCCAAACCTCTTCACATAGCTAAAGAGTCGAAGTCTGACATGATTACTACGGTCTTTGTACTTCATTAAGAAAATGAAGTGTCCAATGTCTAAGCTATCTCATTTTGTTGTTGCGAAAATCTTTGAATTCACTATTCGCCCTGACCCATTGTATAATATAAATCCTTGATGTACTGTGTGTGCGCCAGTGAGTTTTATGTGTGTTTTGTTTCGTAAGATCCTTTCTGCCCGGTGCAGCGGGCTGCAACGCAAGAGGTTTAGCGAGGCGCCGAGCTGGCGGCGACCAAGACCACTGAAGGAACTACGGAGTCTTCACGTCGTGTCCGTTGAAAAAATAATGAATGGTCGTGGCGTCCCCCGTTCGACCACTGGACGACGTGCATCACGTAGCTTTGGCAGATTTTAATATAACTGGTTGACCACTCTCAAAGGGCAAGGAGGAGAAAGCCTTCAAAGATCCAGACGGGGCATCTGATCTAAACGAATTTCACATTTACCCAGAAAATGCCAACTTCTGGTTTAGAACGTGTACATAGTTCGATCCTCTAAATAAACCGTTTGTATTCCACGTCGACCAACCCTTCATCGCCTCTTGGGTAACTCAGCAACCGTCAGCCCGCCTAACATCGCGGGCCCATGCAACGTCGAGCATGTAACGAACCATCACTATGGTGTTCCAGCAACACCCTTGGGGCGCTGAAGAACACCCTAGAAATAGAGGATATTGGTGATTTTAGCAGAATCCTATGAGCGTTTTGTACGAGCAACAATATTACGAGTATCAAGCACCGTATGCAGTTTTCGTAGGCAAAAGGGCAAATACAAGGGCAATATATCACGCACAAGAAATTAATTAAGACCCTTTTTATTTTAGGTTCATGCCATCTGCTCATTTTATTCGTGACAACATATTAGACGGTTCGCAGACACTCGGTTGCAGGGGACTGTATCCGCAATTACGAATGTTAGACATACGTTACTTAGTCCTCGTCAATTATTTTACAATGACATCTAAGTTCAAGGAATGTATCTCCAAGTGAAAAGTAAAGGTACATGCAAATAACTACTCAACGTAATCGCTTAAACATCCTCATAAAGCTGTTTTAAACAGAAGTCAGTGCGTCCACATGCTAATGTGAATCCCTAAATAAGGGAGAACTCCTTAAGGCTGAACTTCATGGGACGAATATGCTGCGAATAACCGACGAATTTTGCCCGGCGGCTTTTGCTTGGCGCGTGGAATCAACACAGTGGCTGCTATGTCGCGCGTAAAGCGAGCGTGCCGTCGGGCGGCGTTCGCCAGTTATTCGTCGCATAATTCGTTCCATAGAGTTCAGCCTTTACTTCACCATATTCCTTTTGTACCCTCCTCAAAAATAAAGTGTGCATCCAACAGCTTCCTATTCCATGATAAGTTTAGTGCATTACTCGAATTAAGGGTGTTTAAAGTGTATTTCTTCGTAAAACATTTTTACACCCTTAACGGTGAAATCTTTTAGTTCGCAGTTTGTGCATTAGTGAATTGCGTGGTCTTGTAACCTTAGACTAAAGATAACCCAGATTTCGTCAACGCTGTCAAATTTAGAATATTTCACCGCTTCTGTCAAAGCCAAAGTTTTGGGTTCTTGAAGGCAATTTTCCGAATTCGCGTAGCAACATATTTTTCATGCAATTGTGTTGCTACGCAACACTTTCTTGGCTTACCATTAGTGGTACTCAACCACTAGCGCTAAACCAAGTGATTAGTGGAGTTAGAGTTAGAGTTAGTGTTAGTAAGAGTTCGAGTTAGCGTTGGTTAAAGTTAGAGCTAAAGTTAGTTAGAGTTAGGGTTCGTTAGAGTTTGAGTTATAGTCAGTTGGTTAAAGCATGGTGAAGCCATGTGAGAAAAAGGCACACCCCCGTGTCCGTGTTTCTTACATGAACCATACAGCGGAACTAGACCCTACATGCATATCTTAATGTGAGACGAAAGACAGCAGCGAGTTGTGTAAGAGTGTGCTGGTTTCAAAGGCGTGAACGAGCACGCTAACCTTATTAAAGGTCCTCTTCGAACACTAACAGTGTAGATATCTAACGCCTTGGTAGGTTTTTTCACAGTAACATATGGAACGCTGGTTGTCCTCGAGTTTCGACCTCAGCGTAGTAGTGTCAGACAAGCTCTTGCCCGAGGTCCTCGCAGAGCATTAATATCATTGGATAGTTGTAGTTACTTCGTAAATTTGGTAGCAGGTATTTATTTCTAAAATAACTGTTACACGCAGCAAAGCTTAACTCTACTCAAGAGATGGTAATTATAAGTTCATAACTGAACAAAAGTTCCCATTGAGCTGTCAAATCAAACTCCCACTCTCGATGCTTAAGAGCTAGCAAATCCCCAATGTGTGCTGCGAGCGCACCTAAGATGTAAAAATTTAATAAACGTGAAATAAAAAATCACTGATATGCAATAAAGAGAAAATTCAGATAAGTAACACAGGGTATTCTAAGATATCTCTCTGATATCATTCCTTGTGACAGTTCTCAAATGTTTCGATTTCAAGGAATGTTTATCTCTCCTCTATAACCAGAGAACCCCTCCCAGTTTCAGCACGAATGCAATAACACAGTGCAGAAACCTTGATCTTGTAAACCATAATGCACATCAAAATTAATGTTCGTTCCATAGTCATGTATGAGTGAATGACTCAGATTTTGAAATACATTTGTACTGAGGAACGTGGTTGAATAAAACTTCTAGGCTGCGAATCTGGCAGCTTAAACAACCACGAGAAACGCTGTATGCCAAAGAGTTATTTGTGACACATCCGAAATGGGGCAGCACTGTCATCCAAAGCATAAATAAGAGAAACTTGCAATTTTTAGAGCGTCTTGTGCAATTCTGATCTCCATACAGCCCCTATAACAACATTTTCTTTGTAGAGCTTTTATTGGCTGTAACTTCACTCGCATGACCGATTCAGTACCTTGGACTCTTACTCGGAATCAAGCCTTTCATATATTGCAGTAATAGTGAGACAAGATGTATGAACTTGAGTTCGGCTCAATAAGCCAGTAGAAAAGTTATGTGGAAAACTCAAATGTCATAATAAAAATAAAACTTTTAGATACAGTGTTGATACAATTATGGATATGGTCATGGGTACAGTTAGCACATTCAATATATAAATATTATATGTCAGATGCACACTCTACGTAACCTGTTGCATCTACGTTCTTGTAAATGACTTCGGAGAACCGATCGCTGGAGTCTAGAGAGGGAGCTCGGTGGCTGAGCCTACTGAAAATGAGCGTAGACCTAAAAAAACAATTTGCTCTCCGACAATGGGCGTTACATAAGCACGTTACGTGTCATTAATACTGTTACAACGCCGACTGTTTCTTAAAGATCTAAACAAACTGTCATACACATCATTCGGTGAGTTTCCTCTGTACATTACAGAGTTTGGCTCTCCCGAATGCTTCGCCAGAAAGTGGATGAAGTGAAATTAGCTAGTGCAGATCTAAAGGAAACTTTTTCTATAAGCATATATTAGGATCGTAAAGAATATTAAATGTTAACTAGAGACGAGGTAAGAGCAAACGTTTAATAAAAACTATCAGCCTTTCTATTCTGGTGAGGTAGGAAGAGCAGCGGAGCTGTACTATGTGCCGCCATCTACAAGCGACGGCGGCAACCAGACAACCGGCCATCCGGTTCTCTGGTTGTCGCCGTCGCTCATAGATGGTGGTAGCTGTCCAGAGGGTTGTGTCGAGATTTATTTGTCCACGGACACGAAACTGAGCAAACTAATCCTTAAGAGCTTCGCTACAAAAAATATTAAAAAATACTTAGTGTTGCAAAACCATCTCGCCGTAGCAACAGTAAGAAATTCCCCTAGGCATAGCTAGCATACCTCGGCAAACCTAATTCATGAGGGCTCTCACTCACCCTCACTCACCCTCATCTTCACAGGTGAGGTGAGGGTGAGTGAGTTTCTGAACCAGTAAACTTCATGAGTGTGAGTGTGATTGAGGGCCGTGAGGGCTGTGGGGGCAGTGAGGACCGTGAGTGCGTGAGAGCCGTGAGGGCGGTGAGTGCGTTAGGGGCGTGAGGGGTTTGAGGGCCATGAGTGCGTGAGGGGCGTGAGGGCGGTGAGTGCCTGAGTGGTGTTAGGGCCATGAATGCGTGAGGGGCGTGAGGGGTATGAGTGCGTGAGGGGCGTGAGGGCAATGAGTGCGTGAGGCCCATTTCAGACGGAGCAACTTTCTTAGCATTTTTGGGCTTTCCTGGCGGGTTCCCTATCTTTCCCTAGCTCGACACGAATTGCTGAGATCTGGCCACGCTCGAAACAAGCGAGCAACTCGGAGCAACTCGAAGACGTTTGAAGTGGCTGCAGGCCAATCAGGAACACAATATTTTCACGCGATACCTCGTGCCGGTAATGATGACAACTGAGGACTTGGTTCTGGTTTGAAACTGATCGTTTTTTTGAAAATAAACTGTTTCAGAAAGATGCATTAGTATTCTCAACGAGATTTAAAAGCATAAAAACAAGTTTATAGCGCGTAATTGTGTGTCTAAATAGTGCGAGAAAAATAAAATTTCATGATGATGATGGCAAATTGCAGCAATTGGTTGCTGCGTGTGAATGCGGGAGGTCCGTGTTGCATAGTGTTGCGACGTCAAGTTGCTGGGCGGAATTGTCCCGTGTGAAGCGGGCCTGAGTGGCGTGACGGCCATGAGTGCATAAGATGCGTGAGTGATATGAGTGCGTGAGGGGCGTGAGGACCATATGGAGTGAGGGGTATGAGTGCGTGAGGGCCGTGAGGGCGGTGAGTGCGTGAGCTGCTTGAGGGCCATGAGTGCGTGAGGGGTATGAGTGCGTGAGGGGTGTGAGGGGTAAAAGTGCGTGAGGGCGCTGAGTGCGTGAATGGCGTGAGCGCCATGAGTGCGTGAGGAGTATGAGTGCGTGAGTGGCGTGAGGGCTATGAGTGCGTGAGGGGCATGAGGGCCGTGAGGTTCAGTGAGGGTGAGTGAAGGGCTGAAGGTGAGTGCGACTGTGAGGGTGAGTGAGGGGCTGAAGGGGAGTGTAGATGTGAGGGTGAGCGTGAGTGAGGAGCTTAAATGCGTATGGCTGTGAGGGTGAGTGAGCGGGACCTAAAATGCCGACCTCTGATAGATAGTCCTTACGGATGATTCTGACTATTGTAAAAAATGTAATTTGGGACCTACAATGTTTTTAGGCTCAACCAACTTTGAATCAGTGAAACGCTTGACATTGAAGATTACTCTCCTTATGACAGTGTGCAGGCATCCACGTCACCAATCTCAGGAACCTATCTATTTCAAGAAAAGAATTGGTATGAGCTGTTTAAAATACCGTAAAGGCTTGTTTACACAGTTGCGTTGGCCATGTTGCGTCGCGCAGCGCACCGTTTCCGCATTTGCTTGACGTAAGGGTCGCCATATCAACAGCTCGATAAAAGTAGTCGTAGATCAGTCAAACGTAGACGTCTAAACCGAACTTAATGCATTTTAACACTTGTAGAAAGCCTGCAGTGGACCAAAACTTAAGCAGTTTTCACAACACTGTGAAGATTGATTACTCATACATGATTCTTAAAGCTAAGCGTGCCCTTCGATGTTTTCTTAAGTCAATTCTTATGTGCATTGTTCACTATATAAATATTTGCAGAGCTGACAATGTGCAACTTTAAGCTGTTTTTATATAGACCTTTTCATCCTCCTCCGCATGGGCGCTGCCATCTTGGAATCACGTGACGCGGCAGCCATTTGGTTGCTTCAACTTGCTGCTCCGATCTCCCTCCGCGCCTTGGCGGATGCGTTCTATTCGTGTTTTTCGTCGCGTTTCACCGCGCTTTCTTGCCTTACTTCGCAAACTGTTGTCCGATACGTCTCACTCGACGACTAAGACATGACAAGGGTTGAAAGGCCCTTATGACAATTGAGGTTGTTTAGTAATATGGTGGCGGAACATTCTCAGTAAGAGGCGCGTATATTTATATCGCGCATTTAGGATCGGAATGCGTCAAGAATAGTCAGTGCAAGGAGACTATCTGTATTTCCTGAAGGTATCGTTGTTTGTATTCATAATATATCGAAAACAGTTTCTTTTCATTATGTGAGAAACTTGCTGAGGAGATAGACAACGAACGTTTAAGTTGTACTTTATCTGAGGCTGGAAGTAATGGTACGTCGACATCCGGCGATTTGTTTGTTCATATTATCACACCTACATGTGTATGAGGTTCTGAATCTTTTTTTGCGACATAAACATTCGGTTCGTCGGTTTTCTTATGAATTTACAGAAATTGTGTACTGTGCTCGCTCCCTCCCATTTCGACAGTCATTTAAGTGATTTATTGACTATATTTAGATAACCAGTGCCATCCACTGTTTATTTTAACACAAAGGTACGGACTTGCCGCGTAAGAAACTGCCACAGACATTTAACAGTAGCGAGGTTTAAAATAGCGTGCACAAAAAATAACGTCGTTTCTATTTGCAAATCCAAAACGCGGTTTGGGCTCGGCGCAAGCGCAATAATGACGACGCTCTTTTTTCGAGTACGCTGTTTTATTTTTTTGTTAGTATCTGAAATTCGCAATATTTGACGCCAAAAAAGAAAGAAAAAAAGAAAGCCGTCTGCATACCAATCACTTGAGTCCAGGATTGTCAATGGGGAATAGAGGTTTACTCTTCGTGGCTGGCGACGCTGAAATTTACAAAGCGAATCTGTTCAAACAAATAAATACTTGTTCACACAGGTCTGCGAAGTGGTGCCTAGCGCTAGAATTCAGCCAAACTTTCCGAGGTATTTCTCCTGCTGCGCCCTTTACTTTTATTCGGCAAATTTTACGGAAGAGAAATGCCAGATTTAAGTTGACGGGCCTGTTACTTAT
This sequence comes from Ixodes ricinus, assembly GCA_037355805.1. Taxonomy (NCBI): domain Eukaryota; kingdom Metazoa; phylum Arthropoda; class Arachnida; order Ixodida; family Ixodidae; genus Ixodes; species Ixodes ricinus. The sequence goes on from JAZHYW010036390.1 coordinate 26,897, forward strand.
ATAATATCTTGAGTAAGCAAATGTTCATATAACAATAATTTATTTGCTAGGGCCAATATCATGAAATGCTGCTTATGAATACTTTAGCAAGGTTGATAATTTAAGAATTTTTCTACTCGGCCTGTCGAAACATGCTCGAGCAGGAGCAGTGGTGTCACAAGGGGGGGGGGGGATGTTCCGGCTGCAGGGCTCAGGGGGTGTCGCGGCAGGCTAAGAGAGCGGGAGTGGGAGGGGGGAGTCGCGGGGGGCCACGCGAGAGCGGGGGGGGGGGCTCGCGGCGGGCTACCGCCCCGGGTGCCGTTGACCCTCGTGACGCCACCTGTGCTCGAGTACTGAATAATAAAAAAGAGGCTGAGACGATACTATTTGTTTATATCAATTATCTGTGTCATTACATGATAAATTTTTAGTCTGCGAAGTTCACTAAAGGTTGGGTGCCCACAAGAATCAAACATTGAGTAGTAAACTCGCGAGTTCATCTGTTCTGGCCGATTCAGCACATTGCTAATCAAACTGGCGATATGCTTGTTTACATTCACGTGTTAGCCTCTTCATGGGTTTGTTTTTCTGGAAACTGGTGTCATCGGATACAACCGTAGACGATGGTAATCTCTTCTGTACATCAGTCAGGCGCAATTGGCAACCGACCATTATGAGGTACATCAAAGAAGTTGGTACAAAAAAAAGCCTGCAATTTATGCTAAAATACACATCGTAGTGCTCAGAGCGGCCGAATACCACTGTTTCATTGGTTGTGTACTACAAGGAAAATATTCGTATCACAAAATTGGGCAAAAACAACATAAAAGAGCAACATAGCCGCGTTCACGTTGAAACCGAAACCAACCAAATTGAAGAAACTTAATGCCACCAAGTGCGTCAGCGCCCTCTGTCCGCCGGTAAGGCAACTACTAAAATGAAAAGGTCTATACCTATCAACGTAGCACAAATGTGTATATATATATATATATATATATATATATATATATATATATATATATATATATATATATATATATATATATATATATATATATATATATATGTGTGTGTGTGTGTGTGTGTGTGTGTGTGTTTAATTCTTTTGGGCATAGCACGAGCAAAGCCATCTGTGGGAAGTTATTTATGTTACACCGTTAAACCTGCTTCCCCAAGCTTTAAACTCACATTTGAATCATGCCTTCAGACTTTTGTTTTAGTAATTGGTACTCTATTTATCCCAAGATATTAATATGCCTTTTGCACTTTAGGCTTAATAGTGTGTTTGCGGTTTCACTTAAAGTATCGGTAAACATAATGGTTACTTTCGAGTGGCATACCTAACAACTGGTGGCACGGAGAATGCCCTGTCGCTCCGCTCTTCAAAAACGTCGCTGTGTGGGAGATACTGTGATGCTTTTGTTGATGGGATTGCCTACCCCAAGGTCCTGGCCAGACCACGCAAAAAACATTGAGTCCTAGTTTGTGGCCACAGGGTCCTCCAGATCTTGGGGCACCTAAGCAGCTGAAAGTAAAAGCAAATCGCATGCATTCATTAGGTGATACTGTCATGAAGGCGCCGACATGTCAGTGCAGAACTATATCACCAAGTTGTTAATCTTGCCGGGTGAAACTAAAAACCGGAAGCATTTTTCCAAAGCGTCTCAGCTTACAGTTGACCACGGCGGAAGCCATCGGTGCGATTTCAGTACAGAAAGAAAGCCATGTGACTTTTCAAATGAACGCCATGATACGTCGAGCTTATAATCGCGTGTCATGCTGCTTTCGCTGTAATGGTTTGTAGCGCCAAAACGTTCCAGCTTAAAGAGAGACAAAATATAGAGGTTTGTGAGTGGGGCCCTGGTCTATCCTTGAACTACATGGCGAGGTAGGTGCTCAAACTCTCCAAACGGGATGTTTCCTGCATACCGCACAACCAGCTTGTTGTGCCCAGCGATTGTTCGAGCTCAGTCAGTGCATCACCTGGAAGGTGCCATTTTTTGACAAGCAACTTTACGACTGTTATAAATGATCAACTTGCAGAGAGACAGCATCTCAAAGACTAATGACTTGGGATACCTAACTCCATACTGATACAATTTTATTAAAAAAAAATTCGACAGACATTCTATTTTTAAACAGGCTGTGTCGACTCTCGATTTCGTCGAAGGAGTTGACGCGTAAGAGGAGGATACAAACAAAAATATGTCTTAGAATTCCCTATGCATTCCTCAAAAGATGTCTTCTTGAAGGCTAGATGCACAAGCTACTTGATTTGTAATGTGACTCAGCTGCCCAAATGCATTTGCACTAAGGGCATAAGCCAAGCCTGCCGTCCCGAGTTCTGTCCACGTTAAGATGAGGTAGAGCTTAAAAGTTATACGCTATAGCCACTGAAAGATTGAGAATGGCAGGAAAAGGTCCCAGATGGAACATCTGGGACCTTTCCCGCACTCCCGCTATATTTTATGAAGTTTCGGCGCCTCGTGAGCCTAGAGCGTGCACGCTAAAGGCCGGGAGCTCGAAAAAGACGCCCTGCCAGAAATATTTTTAAGTGCAAAAAATGTTTTGCAAATGTGCCGTCCACCTTCGATTATAATACAGCATTCTGGTAACGATAACAAGGGTGTATATGTTTGGCAATCCACCGTGTTCCAGTTAAAGGCATCTACACATGGGGGTGCGCGAGTGGGTTTAAGATTGAGAGGCCAGGAAACAAAGATCTCACTAGGCTAGTCTGGCCCTTTCGACCATGCTATTTGGGTACATTCGACGCGGTTCTAGGCTTTCTAGGTCAGAATTGTTCAGAATGAGCAAATCCCGTTCACGCCAGAGGTAGACCATTGAGTCTTGATTCCCCCAGATCGTGCGAACCCTTCCCGGGACTGCGGTACAACCTGCAAATGAACTCTACTGTGCTGCGGCACGTCTCCATGCAACTCGCTTCAGATGGAAAACACTGTTAGGATAGAAAGACGACAACTTACACCGTACAGGCGAAAACGTTTAAGGAAATCAAATGAAAGTCATAGCATTCAATAGACACAGAGAGGCTCAAAACATGACGACACCATGATTTCTGTTGTTGGTTTTACCCTTGTATGCGATCAAAAGCGACCTTCTCTTTTCTCCGGTATACTCCCGTGTGTCATTTTATGTTGACATTTCAAGGAGGCTGAGCGTACTGGTTTATAAAAAAATTGGCCTATGGAAGAAAACGACCTCCCTTGGTAGGCAAGCGAGGCTCTTGAACACTACGTACAAGATGGCAGATCTGTATTGTCATAGGTTTTGGTAACACGCAGTCTCAAACCTAGCTATTCGGCGTCAACTATTTCGTGCTGCATTGTGAAGGCTAGAGTAGCTTCCACGGTGCTTTAGTACCGCACTCTTACGTGAGCACGGTGTTTAGTGTTGCATCTCATTAGCATGTTCTAGAAATACTAGAATTGACAGAGTTGGAGCACTGCGGAAGCTACTCTAGAATTTACAGCGTGGCACAATATAGATGACGCCGACTATAGATATATCGAGGGACGCGCACATGCAAACTGTGCAATTCTAAAAATAAGTCGATTCAAGCATGGGTAAGAAAAGTATGTTTACTTACGGGGGCCATACTTACTTTTCTGAAGCGTGAGCACTTGTCTCTCAATAGCACGTGCACTCTTTGAGAAGCATAAGCAAGACTCTTTGAGAAGCATAAGTGACACTGCCGATTCCTGAGTTGAAAGCATATGACCCTTTTAAGGTTAGATACCAGAGATACTGCGTCATGCCAGATGTTTCATCTTGAGCAAGATCTAAGAGTAGGAATGAAGATATTTATAGGATACGATAGACTCCCATTACAGAAACCGTAGGCGGGCAGAACATGCCTAATTTTTCAAAATGCCAATGTAATTTAATCAGTTACAGAAAAGATGTGAAAGATTTACATGGTAATTTAATGTGAGAAAAACTATGGACAAGGAATTCGGGCAAAGCCGGACCGCCTGGTGTCGTATATGTTAAATCTAAATCTGTTCTTCAAAGCACTTATGCTACATCGTGCAAACAAATGTTTCGGACCCATTTTAGATGGTCAGCAAAAGTTGGTTTCCCAGCGTAGTGCGTTGCGACTTACTACCAAAGTGCCACTAGGGGGTTAAAGATTAGACGGGAAATATTGGCAAATGAACTGTCCTTGTTCAGAAGAGAAAACAAAAACGCGTTGTTTTACTATCTATGATGCCATTTCGCTCACAGAAAGGGCAAACGGTGCTCGCCAACCCGGATCGTTCCGCCGGGGACTGCAATAAACCGTATTTGCTTCTCTTATTAACAAGGTAGGTTCGCCCGCTTATATATTCACTCCAAATGTCCATTATCTAGCTGCACCTATGTGCTAAATCCCCACAGGATACGTTGATAAACCGATACTTGCGGACCGCTGAAAATAGGCTCGAAGCATTTGTTTACACATGAGGGTGTGGCGGATCGCGGAAGTCTCAGCCGAAATTCGAAACCCGAATCTACATTCGGGTTTCGAATCTAATATTCCGTAGGCTGGTTTATAGAGCAATAAACAAAATATTACAAAGTAACTGTTATTGCCCGCATTTTTTTATAAACGTAATCGGCATGGTAAAATCTCACGCGAGTATGAGTAGGCTAATACAGTACTCGCGTGGCTCGCAGGTATCTATTCGAAGCCGGCACCGTCAAATGTGGCACATGCTCGACAATATCCTTTATCTCGTCGGTAAGCCACTCAAACAAGTCAGAAAGGTTCTATCATGCTTACCGTTGCTCTCACACAATGTACGCGTCACAAAAACTAGTTCTCTTTTCCGAAGCCTTGTTTATCGGCACGCCTTAAGAATTCAAATGTTCCAATGTTCTAACTCAAAAAGTTAAACTCTTTCATTGGTAGCATTCAAGACAGCGCTGCTATAGGTGAGAGAGAACAAAAAAAAGAAGAATGCTAATTGAAAAGGGGACGAGACTCGCCTACTCCTCGACAGCTGGGCGCTGTCATATCGAGTTGCAGGGTGATCGACCGCGCCAGTCGAGTCAAGGAGTGGGCCAAGCCGAGGAGCGGGCCAGCAGGGGCGCTCCTTTTGGAGGCACAGTGGGGAACGGCGGGTGTATCCCTGGGGAGCGTGTTAATCAACCATCCGCAGATATTCTCGTTTACCCAAATCGATACCGGCCACAAAGAAAAAAAGAACACAAGAAGGAACTGTGTACTGTGTAAATATTAAAGAGTTCCTCTCCTTACTCCGTGTAGAGGAAGAAAAAAATCGGTCGTAATTCTCGACATGGGTAGCAATCACGTATACGTGCACCACGTATGGCGTCATTAAAAAGAGCGAAGAATGCTCTACTCCGTTCTCTTGCAAAACACGAGCAGAGTGACGGCTTCGGTGCACGCTGTTGTAATTAGTCTGTCTCCAAACCACCCGACTTCCTCTCAGGAGTTGGACACTAATCGGTACCGTCCCCAGCAATTGGACCAAGGAAGAGGCTTCGTCCGCCCCGAATTCCAACCGCAGACCGATGTCCAGATGAGCCAGCTCATTTGCCGTCAAGATGTACAGCCGGAAGCGTCGAGAACCCGAAATGTCTTTCCAGAAGGGACACTGTTCCTTGTCCGCTCGATGCACGCCGAGGGAGAGCACCGTTAGGCTTAGCAGCACCAGCAGACTATACAAAGGGCTGTCTCACGGGTGCCATATGAAGAACGCAGCATTCAGCCATGACCCGTCTGCAACGCGTGCAGCACCGTTCGTGGCGCTGAAAGGAAGGCCGGGAATGTTCTTTGTAGAATCGGTTGTAGCAGACTACACAGGAGACGGAGGACACGCGGGCAAGCAGGGACTTTATGTAATTTATGTCTACCCGATTCCCCCGTCCTCCCCCATCTTCCCTTCAATGTCACGGGGTAGATGTTGAGGGGGCAAGGAGGTGCGTACAAGACTTCGATCACGAACGTTTGAATTTTTGCGCAAAAAGTCTTGTTTACTTCTGTCTAAAAGGAACTGAATTTGGCTCCGGGGTTCCAGAAAAGCGTTTCAATTAAGTTACAACGAACCGTGGCTTGCAACTCTTGACTTTCAACTCTCTGCCTCGTTGGTATGAAATGATTTAAACAGAAAAGTACCTTCTTGGCTTCTAGTAGTGTCCACGGCTGTACCGTGTCTGCGATGTGAGAAAAACACCCGAGACAGGTGTTCGATAGTACAGCTCGGAGGGATTCGAGATTTACAAACTTCTGTCTGTCAAACTTAGACGGAAGTTCAACTGAGCTTCCACTGTTGTGAGCATGTGCAAAAACTGAAAACGAGCTGACGCCGCCTGGCGGTGGGGGAAAGGGCGCAGTATTTGTTCAGTATATTGTTTTATTGTTTCACTTTTAATAGCCTAACCGAAGCATTGAACCTGTATATATTTATTTTGATACTGTGTAAACATTGGAAGTTCTTTTATAAGATATAAAATAAAGTACTTTAAACATTATATTTGCCAAAATTCGAAACTTTTTCTGCGTTTAGTCGGGCAACTCTGACTCTAAGACGAACTTCGTATGCTAGGTGGCGCTAGCTACTGCCCACTATGAAGAGTACGCTCATTACCATCCATCGTCGGCCCTTGCCGGAAGTTTAAAATTTTGCGTCATCACTAGGCGAGATTTCTTTAAAGTGACAAATTGTTTATCGCATTTCCTGTTTGAGCCTCAAACAGCATTATTTGGCTCTCTTATCCAATTTTCCGATTAAAGACTCCAGCTTCTTATTGACAGTACACAGTTCAATACACCGCGTACGCCCGTGAACTGTTAAATTGATTTCTTTTCTGTATAGTATTTACTATAGGCACTAACTCCAAACACTGCATATTGTTGCTTTTCTGTTGTTGTTTTTCCGTGGTAAAATGCGTGTTCTCATTACCAACATGAAATTTGTAACGGGCGAGATTGCTTTGAAATTTTCGATATTAATAAGGGGTATTGCACAAAATCTCTTCTTGCGCTTAGTTCTGCCAAAAGTAGACGGTATAGAGTAGCCTTCATTTCCAATCCATCATCGGCGTCTCCCCATATAAGAGGCCAAACCTTTTCATTGGCGACTTATAGAATACAACAGCAGGGCCTTGGTGTACACCAACGATCCGCTATGACGTCACGTTGCTGCTGTGGCACTGCCGTCGCCACGGCGCTTGCGCAAACGCTTTTTCTCGCAGGAATCTGGTTTCTGCGCACGCGTAGTGCCTACACCCAGTGTTTGTAAAAACAGTGTGTTTGTGTATGCAGAGCGCAAGTTCGTCTGCTTCCAACACAGGGGTGAGATGATGTCAAAACGCCGAGCTCTCATTGGTTAATTGAAACATGAAAATAGTGGGTAGAACTCAAGGCATCTCGGCGACGTTCTGACGTTACACAACTTTTGAGCAAAACGCAGACGACTTGCTCTCCGCATAGACCAGAGCGACGTCACGCGAAGCAATCTAATCAACGGCCTTCTACAGGCCGTCTGCTTTTGCGTTTTGCAGTGTTGCATGTTTACCCTTAGTTTCTTTTTCATGCAAACAACATCGCGTATACTATACTGCTCTTGTTTTGTAGCTTGCGAATCCGGGGCTGGTTTGCTGACCCATGCGGTTATCTCGCCCGGCGGTCACGTGACCGGTTACAAGGGTACGGAGACTCGAGCCGCACTCACGCTGCTCATATAGCGTGTTTACAATGGACGCGGCGTTCGTTGCAGGCAGGATAACAGAATTGTCTGCGGAAACTTATTCAAGCATGTTCGAAGCAGGTTTTCTTTGTACATATGTACGCTTTTAAAACGTCTGCAGACATTTTTGTATGACCAGCGTGACAGGACCATCATACAGGAAGAAACGAGGTCTCAGACAGGGTCTGTGGACAGTCGTTTGTATGATGCCTGAGGCAATCGGACTGTTCTCACGCTGTACCGCACTAGCTTCGGCTGAAACCACGCACGAAGATAAACCTGTAATGTCTGCGAAAACAACAACAGAGAAGTGATGCTGTTTGGTCTAGGAGTATATGGATGTACTACGTCGCTATCGTAGCTTGCAACAGCCCTACCAATATATCAAGTTTCATTTGTTTCGTTTTATCTCAAAGGTATCTAGCGATGCATTGTATGGGGCTGAATTACAAGTGAGAGGTCGTGATATGACGCACATGTAAACGACAATTATTTATTTATTGCGCAATTAAAGGCCCGGCATGGCATTACATGAGGAGGAGAGAAAGGGGGGGTGAAGCCTATACAGACGGGTTTAGGTTTCTGTTATACGCTTCCAAACTGCTTCAGTATGAAATGCCGCAGCAGTTCCAAAGATACTAAGCTATTCGTTTTAATTTTATTATATATTTTCTGAATCTGATTTTTGCATACATTTCAACGTCTGGTTCATAAACGGTACACCATGCATGTCGGCTCTATTTATTGCGCTTCTATATCAATGTTCAATGCACAATTTTTCTACTGTTTCCAGCGTCGCTCGGACAAATATTTATATACGTCAAATTAAAAAAAAAGAAAACTTGACTCAAAATTTTATTTAGGTAAGCCTGCGACGCGCCACATTATTAACGGCTTGATAACAATGGTGGTGGGGTTCTTTGTATTGTTTTGTCCAAGGCAAGATTCGATCACCATCATAGAATAGTAAACTTGACGCTTGAAAAGCGATAAACACTCGAAAACTCAGAGGCGCGAATATGCAGGTATTCGCGCCATCACATGAGGAGAGATACACTTTCGGTGTATTTCTCCCTTTGTCATGTGTATATCCAAGTTGTTTCCCTGCTGCTGTGTGGGAGGCAAATGCTTGTCAAGCGAAAGGACTGTAGATTTGAGGAGATGCCATTTCAGTTTCCTTTGAAATCTCGAACTACTGACAAAAGGGTGTGCCTTTTAGCTCGTCAAGGTTTCTTCAGGACAACGGGTCATATTATCAAGAGTTAATTTCTATCGGTTTTTAATATTTAAAAAAATTGGGGACTCAGTAAATTGGGCTTCAACTTTTGAAGAAATTTAAAATCTAAAGTGAAACGCCGTAAACTCCTAAATTTTTCAGGAAAAGAAAAAAAAACTCAGAATAACACCCACCGAGTTGCACGCGAAATCTCCGAAAACAAGGAATCATACTTACGTGGTACTAAAGTTGTTCTCAATTTTAAAACCTTCGCTCGGCCAAAGCTAGAAGTCGCTATACCCCAACGCGCGGTTTATAAACAAGCCCGCGTTTGCCCAAAACTCCGGTGTGTGCACTGCGCGTGCGCGTTACCTTCTAGAGGGAGCATAGTTACCCCCTAAGCCAGGGTGGAAGTTTGCACCCTTGTAGCAGAGGGTAACGTTACCTCCCTAAGAAAGGGTCGACTCTACAGTGACACGTCTGTTACTCCTTCAAGGGGGTAAATCCTACACCCTTTGTTCTTAGGGTGTAAGTTGCTTGGTACTTGCCACACCCTGTGTATCATAAGCTGTCAGTTACCACAGCAGTGCCGGGAATCGGCACACGAGCTATAACTTTTCTGACTTAGAAAGTGTTCAAAAACTTGCCGTCTTTTTTTAAATTTATGTTAAAGTACTTATACGTATTCCCCACAGATCTGTAAGCTAAGAAAGGCCTCGAAGCGTAGAACAGCTTCTTTCGATTTACCTGCACTCTTGCACCGCTGCAGAAAAGTGTAGGGTGGTGTACTTGCGGTCGTATCTCAATGCGTACAACCGGAAGTACTCTGCCCTACACTCTTTATGCACCGGTGCAATATGTGCAGATAAATCTGACGAAGCTAAGGGTCAAAGTTAAAACTGCACAAAATATTATTTTTAATGGCTAATGATCAGACGCGGAATCGACAAAAATCGATACACTGAGTTTGTTTCTTCAGAATAATCTAATTTTAATCAAAAACACTAAATTTTTTTTCGTTGACAAATTTGAGTTTTTTTTTACTTGTTACTTTTTGTTACTTGGAACAACCTGATACCCGATATCGCAAATGTAGCCGCACTTTCGGACTTTCGGAGTGGCTTGCAACAGTGACTGCATCCTGAAGTACGTACGCGTACTTGTTTTCCACTCCCGCAGTCACGAAAGAGACAAAGTATAAATACAAAACAAAAAAAGGTACACTATTTGCTTTAGCGCAGCGCAGGCGGGCGGTGTATAAACCTGATTAAAATGCTCCCTAACCAAAGCGCAAACATGGTGCAGCTCGCAATCGAGTTGCGGCGTTGCTTTCAGGCCACCGCGTATTGTTTGCGCGCGAGCGGTGTACCCCGCGAAGCGCCTGATTGTGTTACGACGACGCGAACGGCAGGCGAGCAACAAAGGCTTGACAAATAGGCCTGTTCCCACCAAAACCTTCTTCTTAAACTTTTTTTCTTTTTTTTGTAGTGAAAGGAGGTTTTGTGTTGCAGGGAGTGCAAATACCCGCTGTTGTTGCGTGCTATTTCGCTTTGCCGCGTCCTTTGCCTTGGGCAACAGCGTGTTCGTGTGATGCAGATAGTTCGAACGAGAACAAATGTGCAAAGAGAGTTAAGAAAATATTGAATGCCACCTTTATCTTTAAAGTTCTATAATGCATTACATGTAGTATTTGAGGAGTATTTGCATTTGTTTAGAGGTCGGTAAATCGACATTTCTGGGAGTGGAGAACCTACAATTTTATTAACTGTTTCGCTGAATTTAACAGGAAAATTGACTTGATACAAAGGTCACGTGATGTGAATTTTACTGGTGAATTTAACAAGGAAACTATTTGGTGAAATAGGTTACTTGACGTCAGGTCGTGTGACATCAATTTTTGCTGTTGTTATATCTAGCGAACAAACTGAATTGATGTCGTCTCGAGACGCCAGGTCATGTGACATCAATTTCCCCGCTAAATTTAGCGGGGAAAGTGAATTGGTGCACAAGTCAGGTAAGGTCGATTTCCCCGCCTATATTTGGCGGAACATGCACACACGGACGGACAGGATTTTGGGGTTGGGGATTCCATTAAAAAGTGTTTGATGCTTTAATAAACCCGAGGCCTTGAGTCGTTGGAAGAATAAATTGCAAGAAAATCCGTGACCTCCAAAGTTGTGTTTCAGCCAAAATTCCTATAACGACACCTTTTTAATAACCCGTGGGATTTTAGGTTTTGAACCTATAATTGATTATTCGTTTCCCAAGTATGGTGTCTGTTTTCTCGCTGTTAATGCCCACCGACAGGTACATTCCTTTGCGAAGATACATCGGAACACTGCAAAAAAAAAGCATATTAAAATTGCAGCACCATGAAAATACAAAAAAGCTCTGGTGGTGCTTGTCTGCTAGACGCTAAGCCGCCAGCATACCGAGCCTTTCGTTCGTTTTCATCCATGTCAGAAAGAGAATGTGTGGTATGGAACGTGGTTATATACGCATTTCAGCATTTGACCGCAGCGCCCCCTCGTCTATAAACGATGAGCCAATGCATGCAAAGTTTAACGCGATTATATACGCATTTGACCGCAGCGCCCTCTCCTGTATAGACGTTGAGTGGCTACATGCAACGTTTCATCCATGACATCCCCAGCTCTTGAGTTACTACCACATCTCAGAGCCCCCTACTCGTCCCGCAGTCGTGGCCGAGTGGTTAAGGCGATGGACTAGAATATCCATTGGGGTCTCCTCGCACAGGTTCGAATCCTGTTGACTACGCAAACAAAATGTTTTTCATCAATTTTTCTTTTTGCGTAATTGTTTCATCTTTTTTTTTTGCCCTACACGAGCACGTGAGCTATCGTGCTCGTGAGCACGTGAGCACCAGAGCTCACGAGCAGGAGCACGAGCACCGGACGCCGAACGCAGGGACGGACATACAGACATGGCTAGCCCCTAAGGAGCTTCGCCCCTAAAAGCTTTGTTGCAAGTAACCTGTTTCGATTAACGACGTTAATAATAATTGGGGTTGTGTGGATATTTATACAGCGAATCGTTCGTCGGCCATTTTAAAGTTGCGACGAGTCACTCGCTGTAGATGAGCAATTTAGCCAGTGCCGTACAACCGCTCGCCTGGGGTCTTTAACGCGCACCACGCAGTAGTGGTACACGACCACACGCCTGTACAATGCTCATCCAGATCGAAACGGGCAGGGTCGGGATTGCGCCCAGGATCCCTGGGTTCTGCAGCGCTGAGCTTTCGCGTCCACGTTCTCCGAGCTGGTGTGCGCTAGCCCACTCGGCCACCGATCCCCAGGTAACGACGTTACCAGTAAGGCGTTAAGTTTTGCTTTGACGCACTCATCACACTCTGACATGACTAACGTGTAAGGTAATATTGTCACTATTTTGCTTTATTCGCTACCGAATACTGTTAATCGTTATGTCTTTATTAAAGTTAGTAGCGTTCTCAGTTCCTGAGTCGAGCGCCATAGCGAGCTCTGTATTCTATAAATTCAATAAACAAAAAATAAGAAACAAATATGAAATCACTCCGTAATGGCGCGTTTACACTGGAAGCGGATCCGCAAACGCGAAGCGGATCTGCGCGTTCTCAACCGCAAAGCGGCTAGGATCGAGCGGTTGGAGCGCTTTTTCCAACCGCTTCGGGACCGATTTCTCCCAACCGCTTTCCCGAACCGCAAAGCGGCAACCAATAACAGCGCGAAACTGACGTGACGTCAGTGACTTTCAAAACAAGATGGCCCCCTGTCGCTGGTGAGGCGTCCAAGGCGCTGTAGTCCTAGCGTTACAGCAGACAAATCAACGGAGAAACGTGATGTTCGCGTCCGTATCTTGAATCCGCCGTGAAAAAAATTGACTCGTGATTTAAACGGGCTTCGCAAGAAGATGAGCTGGCGGGCTAGTTGGTTGTCCATCATGAGTAAAATAGCGCAAAACAGCAAGGAAGGAAGGACGAAGTAGACAGGACACGAAGTAGACCAAATCACCGGGCTTCGCACCGGTGATTTGGTTGGAGTCAGAGTTTGTTTATTATTACGGGTGCCACAGCCCGAAGCTCACTACCTTGTTAGTCCCTGCCCGTAGAACGTCGGAACTGGCCCTTGATCGACCGAAATGCCAGCTTTCGTACCCACCACGATAGTCGCGTGAACTATTGAAAGCTTTCGACACCGTGCATGACCACCACGAAGGCCGATGGAGACGTCGCGAGGCTTATTGCTTATGGCGAATTCCACGGGCGTTTTGGAGCGCGCCGGGATCAGTTGACCAGATCCGGAATGGAGCACACGATCTGAACGGGGTCGCGCCGCCTACGGATCCCCAGTGGAACATGATCACTGCTCCGGGATCGGCGAATGCCTCCCGTCATTCATCTGCCCGGGAATCCCCTTTCGCGCGGCCTTTGTGGTCGTTTCGAAGACGTTCTTCGCAAACGCGGTGCTAACACGCGTTCGACGGCACGAGCGGCAGGAATGGCTCAGGAGCTTGTAGCAAAAAGATTGCCCGGAATGCCGGAAGCTGCTCGAGCAACTTGACGACGAACTGTTGTCAAGCAGTTACAGTAGCCGTAAGGCGAGGCGGACATAGGCGGCACCCCTTGAGCGGCCATTACGAATTCTTCTGAGGCGAGATGGGCGAGATAAGACGAGATGCCCCGCGAGAAAGGAAGTCACGTGTGTGTGCCGAAGGCTAACCAGGGTGGTTTCCGGTTGAATCCGCCGAAATCGGCGGAGCGACTTTTCTCGGATCCAGATCGCAGATCTGGAGCGGGAGCTAATCCAAAACAACCAGCTGAACACGCCCGTCTTGATCCTGATCGCCCAGTGAAATAGGATCGCTCCAGAAAAGTCGATCCCGGCGCGCTCAAAAACGACCAGTGGAATTCGCCATTAGTCAACGCACTACCGCAGAGCGGGCGTGGTACCTGCGCTAGCTCGACCTGTAACGTTTACTACTAACAAAATAAATAAAGGGAAGATACTCAAGGAATAAAGTGTACGTACCAGACGATGCAGAGGTAATCCATACGGCGTTTATTTGAGCTCAATGGCAAACAAACAGTAGACTCGATCGACGTGCGAGTGGAGAGTCTGCCACCAACAAAGCCACGACCGGCTAGCACCGAACACATTCCCCGCACCACGGCCCACCCCACCGCTCACAACTTCGAAAATGATAAGAGCGAACAACGAGGGAGATAAACTGGCCCTATATCCCGAAAACATGGTCAGCTATTCATGCGGGAAGGGTCTACTTCGAAGAAAAGGTCGGGGACATCCTGTTCTGAGCCTGCAAGGCGCGCCCAGCTGGGCTTTGCTTGTTGGCGAAATCGACGGAATCACAGGCGAGTTTTGCGGGTCCATGCCTCGTTTTTCGCTGCCTCAACTCGTGATGCGTGCGAACATCCCGAAGAAAAATCTTCAGAGTGCCAAAATAGCAGACTTTTGGCTTTCGATCGTGGATTAAAGTGGATTTTGGATTGTAAAACAGGGTTGCCAAACACAAGTCTCAAAAGATCACGCGTGATCGCCGAGAAACCGCCAACCGCCTCTCGGTGTGTCTGAACGGGGTCGCTCGCGAACCGCATCCGCAACCGCTTCGCGATACACGGATCGGATGCCAGTATGAATGCGCCATAACAGTTTAGTTGTTGTCAGAGTTCGTATCCGCTTGTTATCGCTGATATGTGATAATATTGAAATCCAAGCTAACTTAGAACCACGGTTTGTTGCCGCATAAATGACGGCGCAACTGCAAAACCAAAAAAAAATGAGGTAGACACTCAAGATTGTTTACGTGTAGGAGTGCTACACGCAGCGCATTCCTACAAGCAGCGCGCCACGTCTTACTTTTCACCGGCGCTCGGCGGTGACATCACGCTGCCACTGCGCAGGCGCGACGCCTCCCTGCTTTACTGCACCTGTGACGAAGGATTTGCGTTGTTGTGCGTTTTGGCCAATGGGAATTCAGGTGCCGTTTTCGCTGCTACAGAAAACGACTACAGAAAACGGCTACAGACAACGCCGGCTTCGCTTAATTGGACAGTTACATGCTTTCGCATTAATAAAAGCTGACCATGTGAATCAGGCATAAGGCGGAACCACAGTTAACACCCTTCGCGTCACAAATCAAAACGTTAACGTTCGAGTTTAATTGGTCTCTCGTCTAATGGAACCCGACAATGATTGGGTGTGCCGGCAGCCAATCATTCTCGAAGGAACAAAGTTGACGAAAAAGGGCTCTCAACACTGCCTTTAATGTTTACCACGTGACCTCTTGGAGACCTCGAGCTCACCTTCGCTGGGGTTTGCTCACGGGAGTAGCCTCAGCGCGCCTGGATTTCGGTACTGATCATCGATTGGCGACTGATGGTACTTATCACTGATTGGCGATGGATGGACGGCGGAAGCTTGACGGACAAGCATAGTAAAACAAGAGAAGCGAAGGACTATATAACAGGGTGAAGAACAAATGTCAATATAGTTTCAATCCTGGTTCAAATCATGAATTAAACCATGCTCTAAATCAGACCAGTTTTACTATGACGATTTAAATCTAACTTTTCCCGCAAAATAATCTTGAACGTATGTTTTTGTATTTACCGTTTGTCTATTGGTTGATGCCTTTTATGTGCATTTGTTTTGTATTTTAATAAAAATATATTTAGAAAAGAAAGATATACGGGAGCAAAAACAAGTGTCTTTTTGAGTCAATGAGAGCGTTGAGCTCGATTTCTACATTACACTTCGCTCGTCGGCATCGTAACGTCTTACTGTAACAAAATCAGAGCAAAAAGTAAAATATAAAACGAACACTAGAGTTGCAATGTCCGTCTGCAATCAAGTCAAGCAGAAAAATTCAATTAACTTTTCTTATGTCACTAAAAAATCAAGCTATTCTGTTTTAGGACGGCGGGGACTACGTTGTTAAGTATTGTAGAGGACACAGCGCAAAAGACACGGACAAGTAGAAGAACAGGACAGGACAGGAAAAGCGCTTTGTCTATGTCCTGTCCCGTTCTTCGACTTGTCCGTGTCATTTGCACTCTTGTCCTCTATTATGCATTAGCAGCTAGCCCAGCAGTAAATTCTGATGTTGTTAAGTAAACTAAACTTTACATTCCCAGTAATTTTTTTTTTAATTGTTACGAGTGATTGAACGAATGCATATATCAATACAACATGCTGAAAAATATATCTAGGGGTAAAAAACCACTCTGTTGCAGCTACAGTGATTTAAATCAGACTACTCTTACATAAAAAAATCAGATTTAAATTGAATAAACCTAATTTAATAGACTAAAAAAACAATTGTTTTCACCCTACTGCATACTCGTGTCATTGATTTGAACGAAAATGACTTGTAATGCCTTACATTTCTCTGTCACGCCCACAGATATCTTGGGAAAAAACGACCAGCCCTAATCGAATTGAAAAGAAAGTTGACAAAAGTGAAACAGGCGGTTCTACATTGTAGATTGAGCAACTTTTCCGTTACCGAAAAAAACAAGGAGGGGGGGGGTGGAGTGCACTTACACTGTCCTTTTTTAGAGTACTCGCTTGTAGCTTGAAACATTAAGAAAAACAGAGTTACTCTTTTTTGTTGTGTTTGTAATAGATCAATAACGTGTAACATAAAAAAACCTCATCGCAAAGCTTGTTTTTCGAAGGATATTGTATTGTTTTTGTATTGTGTTCTGTATTGCGTATTTTTGTGATGTTTTTCTTTTCAACAAATTATGAAAGATCTTGTTGAGTTAATTAATTCGGTTTGTTTCTTCCGTGTGAAATGCGATCGTTCCAACTTCCCTATCGATGTTTTGAGCACACGCGATTTCCCTTAATTAATCTCTGTCAAGAAGAGTTCCAGCCGCGGCTTCTCTGCACCACACAAGAAAACGCAGCAAAGGCGCGCGAGCGACAGGGAGAAGGAAAGCCAGTAATGCTCCTCCTTTCCCTCTATTGCTTAGGTACTTTGTTCTTGTGTGTCGCCGTCGCTCGATCAACGCCTGCACCAATGTGCCCAACTGATAGATTATTCCGTGCTACTTGCTCTGTAAAAATGATCCCAAGAAAAGACAAAAACAAAATGGATTCTTCGAGATTGACCGGTACAACAGACGATCGAAAACAAGGTCGGAAGTTGCTCTCTGTGTCTCTCCGTCATTTCTGGCACGAACCTAATGGTTCCTCTTGACAGCTCGAAAGAAGTCAACAGTCCGTGCCTTAATTACCACCGTTTCCGTAGAGGTTGACCGGACTATTTATGAAAAAACGATTCTATCTCAAGGTGGTTCTCTTTCTTTTTCTGTTCGATGCCTCGCAATATATTTTGTTCACCTTTAAGCTGAGACTGCAGCCAAAGCTACAAGCGCGAGCTAGCCGACGCTCCTGGCTTTGACACATATATTTCTAGCGCGAGCACTCGTTCTGAGAAAGGACGCTTCAAAGCAGCGACCTCGAGCTCACGCGTGCTTGTGGCATTGCTTGCAGTCTCAGCCATAGCCTCCCCTATACTCACAAAGCCTGACAGTTCGACGACGGAACCTCAGAGTGCCCGGTCACAGATTTGGCGCGCGAGGATCTGGTAGCACAGAGCAACAAAGAGCCATTTCTCGGGGAACCTGGACGTCAGCGCGCAGCTTTTGCAGCGGCGAGGACCAAAAACACAGTGTTCGCTCGAGAGAAGTCTGTTTCGGCGTCTCGTCGCAGCGGTGCGCCAGTCACGTGGCTCTCCTCTCATCCGTTGTCTTAAGCTCCACCTTTTCCATTTCGGCGGCCGCTTCTCGTGGCTATCTGCCAGACTTTGTCAGTATATAGGAGCAGCATAGCAGACACAATCACGAAACCCCCGAAAAAAAAAAAATATATATATATATACTTTTTTTTTAAGTGACAAAATTTTTTTTGCATTTAAGAAAGCCAGTATTGAGATAATAAAATGGCGTAGCTTCAGCACATTTTGCTTCCGGGCACCACTATTCGCTTCCCAAAACCTATATAGTCACGCATTAGGCGCTTCATAGAATCTCGGTTCTTGTACCATCCGCCTACTTCATCTTGTCTAAACCTGAAGAAATGAGTTTACAATAAAATAATGATGAAATACAATACAATTTAAGTGACCATAAATACCACCTAAGTACCTTGGGAATGGTACAACGGAACCGAATGCGCAATGACTAAGTCAGGTTTAACCATGATGATGTGAGTGCGTCAAATTACACTTTTGCTTGTTTAAGAATTCTTGTCCGCGTAAAAAAACACACACAAAAAATCTGAATTACTTGACGGAGTTGAACACGATAAAGACATAGCGCGTAAAAAAAAAGGGGGCAGGGACTGGAACGGAAAACGGAATACCACCTTACTACACTTGACTGGGGCTATAAGTGGCGTTCGAAAGAAAATATCGTGAACAACTGCTGAATAGTTACCATGAACGAAAGCGTGTAGGGATATCGTTGAAGTGACGCGGTTAGTTTGATATTCAAGAATTTTTCAATGACTATTGCTAATTGTGAATAGACGCTCTCAACCCCTCAGTTGCGCGAGCGGCCACCAGTCGGCGCACTGCTCCGCAGGCCGCCATTGCCGGCCGGTATTTTTGCCTGCGCCTGCATTCCGGTTTCCTCGCTTGCGGTGTTTGGGCGACGATGAGCGGCCGCAGTAAGATGCGTAAACGGCGTCCAATGAGCAAGACGTCGACGCCCATTTGTGATATCATGTAATCATAAATGACTGCTATAAAAAAATGTAAACGTGTTCTTTCCATCAGGGTAAATGAACGATGTTCTGTCAAGAATAAATGTCTGAAATGCTTGTACTTGTGATATTACGATTTGTAAAGTTTGGAAATTTAGGAGCTGCGATATGGGTTCATAAACGGCAATCGCTTCGGCCGCAAACCCAGAGTCGCTAAGAATGCAGGTTTTCATACTGAGTAACCCGAGCGGTGCATCTTTACGACGGGACGGCCAGCACTTTTTTCTCGGCACCCGTTCGCAAATTAGCGACTAGTACTCGTTCGCGCAAAACTTTCTCCTTAACGCATATTTTGTCTGCTGTGACTCATTTCAATGCACCTTACAAAAAGCACAATATCTTCTTTTTTTTTCTGGTGAGCGACGATTGCGCCGCGCCAAGGACAGTATGCGAACGGCGCACAGGCGATGAGTGAAGTGGAATCTACAACAACCGAGCGGTGCGACGAGCAACAGCAAGCAATCCGCCCCAGCGATGGCCCAGCCCGTTCCTGACCACCAAGTGTATCGCTTGCCTAAATTGCCTGCGTGATTAAAGTCCCCGAATGCAGCGAGAAACAAGGCCGCAACGTGTAAGTGTACGCACATGCAGTGATGGAAAAGATGTTGCGTCAACTCGGCATTTGCAGAAATCGCTCTGCAGGTATCAACTACCTTTCTTTCCGGCACAAACGTAACAGATGTGATGAACTTGCATCGCGTCTGAAGTCTAGGCCATAGTCTTGTGTCGTCGACCCATTCACAGTTCGATTCCATCGTGTATACCACCCCGGCGGTTGCTGGCAAAGTGTGGTAGAGTACGTAGTGCTAAAGTAGAGGCCGGCAATGACGGACGGGTCACGTGATACCGAGATAGCGGCCACCATGCAAAGTTGCCTTAAAGCGTCTATAGTCACTAGTGTGACTAGAATTAAGCGATTTCAAAACGACAATGAAAGTAGTGTTCTCTGGACACTAGACACTACGCAAAAAAGGTAAAAGTCTTTACGGCGCCGCCTTTTTTGTTTGTTAACTTTTTTCGATGGGTGTTTGGGGGAGGGGCGTTATTTAACGCTTTTGCAATGACAAGTTTTCCCGTCTGGCGCTCGTTTCTACGTTTCCTGAGACGTGGATTCAGTGCTGTTTCATGTTGTGTTACTGGGCGTTTTGGTGATATATCATCGTTTTTTCTTGTAATATCTCTTCGGCAAAAAGCGGTTGTAATTTTCAAGGCCAGAAGCGCCCACAAACACATACACACACACACACACAAAAAAGAGTGGCATTGAAATACATAAACTAAAACATCGAGAAAAAAAACTTTTGTCGATGGATTAAATAGTCTGTTTCTATCGATAGTGCAACCCAGCCCTTACCGCTACGAGGCATTCAAGATCGTACTCTAATTTTACAGTTCATACTTTGGCAAACCGTTGATGGGAAACCCCACAAAATGAGCTAGTGAAAAAATTAACAATTAATTTAGAAATGTTTTTATAGGAATAAAGCAAGAAGAAATAAATGAAAAAGAAAAAAGTACTGAAAAAAATTGAAATGTGACGGCGGTAATAAAAAACGGCACACTGTACCTGTTCCCAGACTAACTGTTAATAAAAACCGCGAACGCGCAGCGGCCTGTTGTCGCCACTGCAGAGCGTGCTAAACCTGAACAATCGGAGCATGGTATGGTCCCCAGCGAACACCAACGTCTTGTTGCGACATCAGGAGACACGTCAGCAAGGACCACTGCCTTTGCTGACTTCTCTCAATCGAGAGACACGATTTCTTCACGTGACCCAGCAATCGCAAACAGCAATGTGCGGAAAACGGGGTATCAGACGACAGTCTTTCTTCCCCGGATCGGTTCGGTTGACTCCTAGTCTCCGCCACGGTCCAAACTGGGGAACAGTGATCGAACAGCGGAAAGCCCGGAGGGCAGTCAAAAAAATACACACATAGAAGCCATTGTACGTCGCCACATTTTGCCGTCACGCGGTAAAACGCGTCAAGACAAACGTATAGCTTGCCTTTATTATTTTTTTATGTATGAAGCTTAACCCCTGGCCGTTTCCATCTCAATGAGCATCGTACCGTCATCAGGTCGCATTTCACTACTTCGGTGTGCACGTTAAAGGCGCCAGCCTAACAGTTGTACCGCACTGGTTAAATGTATCATCTACAGCGGTGACACCAGATACCCACTGGGGCAATTTCCTTTGTCTAAACAAACACACAAGACAATTCATAGAGAAGGCGTTGTACGTCGCCACATTTTGCGTCGGGCGGTGAAACGCGAGACGACAAATTTCATCGGGTAGTAGACGACAATGTATAGTCCGCCTCCCTTTCTTTCTTTTCTTTCTGCTTTTTTTCGGCGGTTTTGTTTTTCCGCATGCCTGACATACCCACGAGGCATGTTTTCGCCACGCGTTTCCTTATCTCGCGCTTGGGAGGATTCCTTTCGCTAGACCGCACATCCGGCAGTTTCCGAGGAGTGTGCAGTTTGCGTGGAAGCCGAGAGGCATCCTGCTCGAAGGCATCCTGCTCGCGTCTCCTAGTTTTTTTTTGTTTTTTCTTCTTCATATTGTAAGTTTGTTTCGGTCGTTGTAGTCGAGTTCGCTACACAATAACTTTGTGTTCGTGACAAAAAAAAAACGCACAACGTGTGAAACGTTTGGTAAAGGAGGTGTTGCATATGGAAAACATCACAAGATTGCTGCCGCGAGCCTTTTCTGCGTTTCCGTCTTGATTGGCTGGCGGTCGTACATGTGGGGTGTCCCAAGTGGACCTTCCGCTCTAAAACGAGCCGGAAAACTTGGCGCCTTCACGTAGAAAGCTTAAACTTTCATCGAATGTGTGCTCTGCAGGCCAGTTTTACCAAGTGCAATTCAAGACAGATTTTTTTGCCCGTCAAAAATAAGAGCAAAAATACTTTTCAAAATCAAGGTAGCCCGTTCGCAGACGACCGAGTTAGGGATGCTGTTTCCTTGTGGCGCCATCTCCCGATAGGCGTCGCGAGCAAGCGATGCACTCTGTTGTCTACTCGCTGGGCCTATCGGGAGATGGCGCGACAAGCAATTAGCGTCGCGCTACTTCGGTCGTCTGCGAACGCGCCTAACCTTGAGTTTGGCAAGTTTTTTTCGCTCTACTTTTCTACAGAAACACAACTGTGCCATGAAAGTTCACATGGTGAAACTGACCGGCTCAGTGCACATTTGCTGAAAGTTTGAGCTTTCAATGTGCAGGCGCCAATGTTTCTGGCTTGTTTTACAGTAGAAGGTCCGCTTGAGACACCCTGTGGTTTTGTTGGTTCTTGCAAGCACTGGCAGCCTAAAAACGCAGGGTGCTGCGATTCCCGGCTAGGCATCTTAATATCGCCCTGCTTCCAATGAGGTGCAGCCGATGAGAATCGGGAGCATGAACATAATAAGGCACACACTGCGTTTCTTGAGTTGTCTTTGACTATTGTTATCACTTTTGCCGCGGTCGTCACTTTTCTCTTCTTATGGGATTAAGGTTAGCAAGTAAGCATATTAATTGTAAAAGTAACGAACCAACCAACCAAGAAAAAATAAGACATTCACACCGCTTGAGTAGCAACCGTTTACATTGCCAGCAACCGTTTGACTGTTTAAACGGTTGCTACTCAAGCGGTGTGAATGTATTACACATTCAAACCGCTGGACTAGCAACCGTTTAAACGGTTGATAGTATAGCGCTAAACTAGCAACGGTTTAAACGGTTGCTGGTCTAGCGGTTTGAAAGTGTAATTTTAAAGCCACAGTTCTAAGGAGCTTGTAGTTGTCAATACGTCCAGCGTCGCCAGCAACGAAGACGACGACGATATTCGTTGGCACGAGCCCGACGGCACGTGGATTAAACAGAACGTTTTCACCTAAGCTCGGAGCCAGTCGCAACATCTGTTCCGTCCTCAACATCGAACGCGCTACAAATTGGTGACCCGGACATGAGGATCGGCTCCGAGCACCTGCCATCCAGGGGAACGTTCTCCGCGGCCCGGGGCATGGCAACAGCATGACATTTCGGATGTTTATGCGGGAGGCACACCTACCACAGCCCCCGCATCCGGAGCCTCCGCCACCACCTTCGCCCCGTCGCGTCTGCCACCGGCATCTCTCAGCAACGGGCTGCCACCACCTCGCTCAAACCGCCGGCACGGCAAGTCAACGTTCGTTGGCAATTCCACCACTGCCGCAGTCCCTGGTGTCGTCCAGGCAGTCGTGCCCATCTGTGTGGTGTAGTGCTGGCCTGGCACGGTCGCGTGCTGCCACAACATGTGGGGCGTGCCGCACCGCGACACGCTGGGGTATGGCAAGTAACGGTGCACCTGCAGTCTGTTCATAAGTGTACGTCACTGACCGACCAAGGGCTCTTCGTCACTGCTAGGTCAGACATCTGCTCTCCACTCGGTGCGTCGTCTCCGGGAATTACACTGCATTGGTCCCGCAGCTGGCCGCCATCTCCCCTGGAACGCGAGTGGGGATAGAGCCCGTAAACTTCGGAGCCACAGCATTACCGGATCGGTGTTCCCGCTCTCTCCACTTCACCTGACCTCAACCTTAACCATAACCTGCCCGGTCCCCGCACGTTGTCTTCACTTCCTCCGCTTTCTGCCACGTCATTCTGCTCGCAACACGCCAACCGCAAAAGCGGTACTACTAGGAGCCTAATTGGCTACTGGTCACAGGATAGCTCGGTCTCCTGCAGCCTACTGCAGGCCTACATGCGACGTCTCTAGGGGGAGCGATCTGTAGCTGTCAATACGTCCAGCGTCGCCACCAACAAAGACGACGACAATATTCGTTGGCACGAGCCCGACGGCACGTTCATTAAACAGAACGTTGTCACCTAAGCTCGGATTCGGGCGCAACATCTCTTCCGTCCTCAACATCGAACGCGCTACAAGCTCATATCGCGGAAAAGCGGGCGGCGGCGGCGGCGGACGGGAAAATCCTGATCGGTCGAATAGGGTCATGACGTCAAAACCACATGACGTGTCTCACATGATTTCACTTTATAAAATAATTCATTCTAACCCCCCTAAAAAAAAATAGAACAAGGATATTAGGTTGGCGAGATTCGAACCCACGATCACTTCGGTCACGAGCTAGACACGGTACCGACGAGGCCACGCAGACACAATTTTTTGTTCTTTATTGCAGAGGCAAAACATAAACAGTCAAAACGTTAAAAATGGTCTATAACACTTTTTGTAGAGAACATTAAAAACCTCTCATCTTAAG
>JAZHYW010036393.1:0-42500 GCA_037355805.1 Ixodes ricinus
TTGCCGAAGCAGTTGCCGCTCTGTCCATGATGCGCGGTAAGGATCGGTCAACCCACGGTCAACCCGGTGGCCGAACACCCTGGTTTCTCTTGGTTAGCCATGGCTGCCACTGTCATGCATTTCAGTTTCTTGTGCTCATTGCAAAGCCATCTTCACGCTTTTGTACCAACATGCCTGCTGTGATTTCCCTTCTTGAGTCCCTTGGTCACAGACGGTCCGACCTTGTTCTCTTCCATAAGCTTGATTGCAGGCAGGCCTCCTTTCCACACTCAAACGCAGTGGACTTACACGTTGTGAAATCATGGCCTCATCGGTATCCCGGGAAGTTCGACCTTCAGGTCTCCACGCTTAACCGTCTGGCGCTCCTTGAGGATGATGTCAGAGTTGGCGACGTCTGCACGATAGAAAGACTTGTATTCCCGTCTCTTTAACTCGCACAGGTAGTCCATCTCGCCCTCCCCAGCTATAAGGAAGTGTGACCGTTTTGTTTTGTCATAATCTGTGCGTCAAGTGTGACCCATTGTACAGTGTTTTTTCTCAAGCTTTGGAAACCGCCCCTGGTGGACAAACGCAACTCGCATATCATCATGGTCAACCTTGGATTTCTTGGAGAAATGGAAATTCTCGTTCGTCTAGCAGCATAATCGTTCCTCTTTCCAAAGCAGCACAACGTTTGGTGTGTCAATGACGTCTGTTCCCACGATGATGTCGGGGCCCGTGAAAATGTTGTGGAACCACCTGTATTCTCTCAACCTTGAAGAATTTGCTGTCTACTTCAAGGTCGGCTTGGATCTCCCTAAGGTTTTGCATGTTCCGCCTACGCCTCATACTTTGTTCCTTTCAGCCAGGAACTGCTACTTTTGCCCAGCTGGGCGGCAAGTTTCGTCTTGATCAGGCTGATCTGCGCACCCGTGTCCAGAAGAGCAGCTGTTTGTTCTCCATCAATGTTCACTGATTTGAACGCTTGCGACGACCCACAAACTTTGGGCCAGTCTTTATCCTTGACCACTTGTAGTGCATTTTCTTTTCCTCATGACAATTATTTGTACTGTGTCCTTGCTCTCCACAGCGAGTGCATATTTTCTCCGTTCTGAATCCGGGCAATCTCGTGCAATGTGGCCAAATTTCTGACAATTGAAACATTTCGGCTTCTTATTCTGGGCATGATTGGAATCGTCATTCTCAGCTCGTGACAACAATTTGGCTTTCGAAGTTTGCCGTGGCCTCTCGTCTTGTTGTTTACGGTCCAACAGGAATCTTGCGTCGCAATTCTTCTGGAAACGCTCGTAGCTGTTAATATCACGTAAAAGGTCGTTAATAGAAAGGGGAGATCGATTTCGCGTGGCGTAGCTGAGTTCGGTCAATGCTAGTTCCGTGATAATCTCCGCCTTCGTCTCCTCCAAATTTAGTCCCAGGCAAACGCCAGCTTTTCTTTGTCGTGAACAAAGGTTTCGTGGTGTTCGCCCTTCTGTTGCACTCGGCGTTCTATGATTCTCACTGCTGAGTTTTCGACGGTAGGCAGACCTAGCGTCTGAAAAGCGGCTTCCCAGGACAGCCAAGTCTTGGTAAGCTTTGCCCCAGGATTGCAGCCAGTCACGCACCGGTCCTGACAGCTTCAATTTGGCCACGGTTATCTTTTCTTCCTCGTCCCACCTTGCTAACTCAGTGATGTGGATAAACTCGGTAATTCACTTGTTTTGCTGCGATGTCACCATCACTTGCGGTGAACTTGGGAATCGCAGCTAACGCATGCGGAGCCACCCCGCATGGAGATATCCGAGGATCGCTCGGTCGACTCGACAGTGTCAATGACAGGCGCACAAGATCTTGATTTTGTCGTAGCACTCGTGCCATATCATCTCCATCACGTCTGCATTGACCCTCGCCTGTTGAGTCGGGATTTTGGTTTTTGCTTTCCCATTGCATGGTCACAAATCACAGTCAGTAAGATCTCGGGTATCAAAGTGAGGTCAACTCTGCCTTGTCGCAATATCTGGATCTTGTTCCGATGCCGGGCCTCGCACCACTGATCTGACGAATTGCAAAGTCTCGCTCACTCACCGTAAGATATAAATGAGGAGCAGCTCATCCCACTTCTGAATTGTTAAAAGATGATGAAAATATGTTTTAATAAAATAGAAAATTATTCAAGAAAGGAGAATACATACTATTACATCACGGACCCGGCCAACACCACGAAACACACATGTTCGTTCGGTCTTAATCTCCTTACACATGCTCTTCTTCTAAAAACACCATGATGATGATTGGTGGCACACTGTATACGCCACAGGACAACAATACTGTCACTGATGTAATGCATAACCGTGGCAAGGGCAGTCTCGTATAGCTGCGATTTGGCTGGAAGCTGTGCTGTGACTGCAAGAGTATGTCATTCTCCTCCAGGAAAGTTAAAGGGCGCCCTGCAACCATATTTAAGCGTCTAACTTTTTGCGGTTTCCGCGTCTCTTGGGGTTCGGGCAAGCCAGCGGGCACGGAGAGAGCAACTAAATATCAGTGCGTCATATTTTAACCGGACGACGTGGAAACCTTCTCAACCTATGGGCGTGACCCGCGGTGTCGAAAGCGCGCGATATGTGAGGTCTTTGGTCCTGGCCTGACTACTTGGCCAGAGCCGCTAAAAGCTTTTTTTTTAGTCGAAATACAAAATATGAGAGGCACGAACCGTTTCAATTATTTGTGAAAGTAGCTTTTGTTCAGTATTTTAGATCAGAAAAGAAACAAATGCAGTTTATAAAGTACGGAAAAAAGAAATGAGGTGTCGACATACCCGCCACCAAGTGGTAGAAAAGGCGGCGCGTACCAGAAAGGGGTAGTGGGATGAGGCACCGACGAGCGGCGAGCGTAGTAAGGTCCCGGATGTACGCGGCGGTGCTGCGGTGGTATACCGGCGCGAGTATCCGACCGGTTCCTGAGCGTTCCGAAGGCCTTCGGCGCAGGTTTGGCTTGATGATCTGGCCTCTTGGCGGTATGGCAGCGCGAAGTGGCTCCCATTCTGAACTGATTTTACCCTGTGTTTGCTGTCGTTTGCGGCCGCTGAAGTGTCAATGCCGAATTAGTGTTTAATCGCGCAGCAAATGCAATTCGAGCCGCCCTGGCTGCCCACTTCATACAGCCTATCCAGAACATGCTTTAGTGGCGCCCTCTTGAGCCGTCAACACGGAGTGCGGCAGCCGTAGAGCGCTCGCCGAGCTCACCACCCTCCTCTATTTCAAGGCCACTCAAGCGACCAAGGACGTCATGAAGGAGGTTATGTTTTGCTTGCTTTTGTAATTTTAATTTGTCTATAACTTTTAAAATAAAGCGAAATTCGAGAAAAAAAAGTTTCATTAAGTTATACGTTCAGTGCGCCAGGTTCGGTGCAAATTAAAAACAAGTCAAAAAGTTGTTGCAGGGCCCCTTTAATACAGCACGGTTAAGGAGAAGTTTCAACGTTCTACAGAGGATTGATGTGATTGAGATGGGGTGATAAGTTAAGATTGACTTAGCATAAGATGTTTGAGGAAGTACCCAGTTGTGTACTGAGTGTAAACACTGAACACCTTGCTTCGTAAACAACACAAAAACTAAGACGCTTAACTGTAGCACTGCATCACTGCATCCTGACTTTTCCAATTCTTGTATTGCGACCAGGCTTTGGTACCTTTGAAAGGTTGCGCATGCAGATTTTAAAAGGGAAGGTCAAGACCGCCTGATCCCCCGCCCCTAAATTGTCATAGGAATATATACCGGGCAATTATAAATCTGGTGCAAGAGTCGTAGCTGGAAGATGCCAGGTTGCCAGGACTGTCACGCAGTGCAGCAGACCTTGAACTGGGGGGAATTCGCTGCCTTGTTTGGGTTTTCGCTAGCTCCCAGAAGCATTTTTGAAGACCTAATGGCACATTTCGAATACCTCTGCCTCTAGTTTCGTTACCTCAATCTCCCCTCAGAAATGCCATAATCAGAAACCCCGAAAAAAACTACGACGTGAGAACCTGCGGTACCATTTCTGCCTGGTGCTACACCTGAGCTCACCGTGTCACCGTAACAGCGTCACCGTGACGCCCCATGACTTTTTAAAGGTAAAGAAACTCAAGCTCTCACGCACGATGAGTACCGATCAAAGCTATCCGCGCGCTCGCACTTCATTTCGCAACCGTATGTAAGCGATTTAGAGAGCGACGGCACAAGCGACGGAGAGTCGGCGACGAGCGACGGTGATTTCTCAACTATAAACCACCTGCAAGCGATTCGGCGAGCGACGGGACAAGCGACGGCGACCCGCTTCGCTGTCGCTCGGTCAGTCGCGCGGTGAGGCAAGCCGCATGAAAGAGGCGTGAGCGAGCGAGGCGAGGAGTGACGATTTCTAGAAATCCAAAAACCGAGCGGTACGTGGCGAGCGACCGTGGGAAATCTCCGTCGCTCGTCGCAGACTCTCGTCGCTGTCACCGTCGCTTGCTTAATCGCTTACGTGCGGTTCAGCCTTTATTCTTGTTTTTCTCTCGACTAGCACCAGAAAACAAGACTGGCTCGCGTCGTTCTGAACTTTTTGGACGCATATCTGGGCGGTCGGAGCTGCTACGCGGGGAAGCGGACACATCAGGGCGCACCAACGCTCACCCATAAACGCGTTCTTTTTTTGTTTGTGTGTGCCGGCGGGTGGGGTTGTTTCATTGACTACACCAAATAATTACTATGTTTAAGCTTACATTCTACTTGGAGATGTATGCCTTCGAACGTTTTAAAACATTCTTATCGGCAGACTTTCGTGCGGGAGCAGTAATTTTTTCGCAATATTATTCCTTCTCAGGCAGTCACTGCGGAAATAGGTGCCTTAAATCCGTACGGTATATATACCACTGGTGCAACGGCCAGCGTCAGTGATAAGGGGTTGTGTTGTGTGCTATGTATGTTCTCGCTCTTGTAACGTTGCGATGTATGTGTCTATGTTGTTCAGTGCATTGTGTGTGTAATGTGTATGTACGATGAAATTTACTGTGCAGAGCGTGGGGAGCGTGAGAAGTGAATGCTGGGTATTACTGGAGTTCGAAGTTGTTTTTTCTTAAAAAATTGAATTGGGGGTAACAGCGCCACCTGGAGTAGTTTGCTTTAAACGCTGGATGATATTTATATATCCAGTTCTTTTAGAGTTTGCTTGCCCGCTCCATCTGGCCGTGGACGGTGCAACTGTCTTCGTATTTTCTCTCACCTGAGGCACCTGAGGTTCGCATCAGCCGGTAGCATACTTTTGGCGAGTTGTAGAGAATCGTTCGGCGCACCGTATCGGTTGCGTGGGATTACGTATCGGTCCTAGAGCTCAAATCCGTTGTCTGGGATTTGCGACGGAGTATTTGCGATATGAGAACGAGCACGGGTAAGTGATGCAAAAATTGACAGACCATTGTGATTCAATGCGTTTCGGCAAATGTTTTTTTTTTTATTCACAGCGCGAAATATGATTCGGGGCGCGGATTTCCTTACCTGGACGGGCAGCCGGATTCGCCAATAAATATACGACGTGCAAAGCTCGTGTTCTGTGGTCATTCGGTGCTCATCGTGCCCTGGAACTGTCGGCTCAATTTGGGTGGGCTCGGTCGCTGTTAGGCGGTCAACGCGGTGCTTTTCTGTCGAGTGTGGCCGACCAAGCAGTGGCAGACCGCCAGTGAGCGGGAGGCATTTGCCTGTCCGGTGACTATCAGAATACTTTGCGTTGCGGTGGAACTGGTGGAACGTCGATGGCGTGCCGGAAGGACCTACAATAGACGCTCGATTTGGAGCCGCCATTTTGAAATCGCCCACGATTCGACGGAGGAGCAACTTTTCCTTCCTTGTTGAAGGAGGAAACGTTGCTCCATTTCTGAAGGAACATATGTGTCAGACTCGTTCCTCCATTTAAGGAGGACTATGCTGACCCTTTTTCTAAGAGTGTGGCCTTCACCTTTCCGACGTGAGTTATGCGGCGAGAAACTGGCGGAGAGGAAGAGACGTGAGCGCAGGGACGTCAGAAAGCCGAGCTCTGCTTGAAATGATTAGGGGTAGACGCAATGCCAGCTGCCTTTATCTCTACTTCTGTGCTCGAATGCGTTCGAATGCGAACGCAAAACGCCGAACGCCGGATTTCGGCAATCCAACGCGTTCGAAGAGTGAGTAGAGAATGAGCGAAAAAAGCACTGCTAACATCACTTAGGTAGGAGGTCGCAGCGCTAAATTTTCCACCTCACCTACTGTGGGCTAAAGTCACTGGATCAATGGGAAAGTAGCGCGATTTGTTTCGTTTGCCTGCTAGCGTCACTCAAATAAATACTAACATACAGACGACAATAACACGCAGAAATTATTTGCTAATCGTTCTCAGTTGCAATGGCAATCGCCATTTCGGTCCATTTAAATTTAGGATCCTTCAAAAGGGTCGTTCTGGACCAGTCGCGCCAAACACGGCATGGAGCATCATCGTACTGAGGGCCTTCCCAGCCAATATACCAGAGTTCTCAAGTTCTTAGCAGCGCACCTGTCGACCCAATTCGCTTATTTTAAGGTCACGTTCCTATTAAGCATCACATTGCATCTCTTCAGATACTCTGTTGTTGCTTGTGGACGGATGCAGAGCCACGCTGACAGACGCCAGTTTACGCCTGAGGATCGTGCGTGATGGGACATAAAGACACCGTTTCACGTTAGCATTAAATGGTCGCGTCTCGCGAGCACTAGCGGGTAAGTCTCTTTTATGGTCGCGCCTTCCGGACGCTACAGCGCTCCCAGCCGAAAGAAACAGGCCTGTTGGAAGTATTCACTGGTGTTCATAGCTGTGTGCGCGACTGCTCAGCGCATGCTGACGACTAGCTTCCACAGTTCTTTTGCAGCATACATTCAGCACCATCGCGATTACCGGTCTTAGCAGCCTGATAATGTGAGCTCATTCTGAGCACTCTCTCTATACATCGCCCTCAATTATGGCGTCCAGTGAATACGCCCTATATAAGCGTTTTTGGAACTGTGCGTGCAGTCAATTTGTCCAACATACTTATCTCCACAGATATCTTAGAATTATATAGCTTTTCTTACGTACTTCGAGACAGAAAACTTATTGTTCAATGCCTCCAAGCACTGTCGCAACATGTGGTGGCGGTAGGTTTACGCTGTTTTCGCCAGTGCGTGGATAGCAAAATATCGGTGTAGAAGACACGTCTCTATATAGTTACCCGTCACCAGCGAATTTCGGCTCACCAAAAGTAGAGAGACAGAAGAGGAACTGCGAATTCCGTGAACCAAGATTGACGACGTTACGGGGAGCTTTACGCTACTTTCCCAGGATCCAGCCGGTTTACCGCAGGCCAGTTCGGTAGAGAGATAGGACGCAGGTACTCTGTAAGCGTCCAGCTGTGTCTTGTGGCCTTTCTCACTAAATGCGAGTTCTAGTCATATTGCTGACGCAGCACTTGTGTCCAATATGTTCCCACGCATACACCTCGCTAGGTAAGGTGGAAAGCTCAGCACTACGGATCCATTTTCACCTTAAAGGGCAACCCGCCAAAACTTAAAATGAAATAAATTACTGGTATCGTTGTAGTGACACAAAATACGACCCCAGCCTAAAAATTACGTCCAGGCGACGCCGCGTTCTCAACTAATGCCGATAATAAAAATGCGACTCGCCGCGAGCCGTTGCTCCTTAGCGGGTGGCCAGCGGGTTGCCGATCACTAAAGCAACATTGGGCAGGTGACGTCACTATCGTTCTCTTTTTTCCTCCGGTCCGGACGGGCGCACCCGTTGCGTGCGCTTCGCGCTTCTTTGTGCCGCCACCACCGCTACTTCGGCTTGTGATTGCGTGTTTAGTCGTTGCTTTTGTCTGTAGCCCGTGTAGCTTCGGTATAGCCTTTTGTTTATTTGCTTGTAAGGACATCGAGACTCGTTTTAACGAGCAACTCGGTGCGCCCAAGACTGCGCAGCTGTTCTTTGGAAGATGCCGAGTACAACTTGTAGCGCTGTGGGCTGCTCAAACAACCCGCTGCGCAACCCGGAGGTGCTTTTCGTAAGTTTCCAACGGATCGGAAAATTGGAGAAGGTGTGGTGAACGCAGTTCGACGAGTGGACTTGGAAAGCCTTGGACGCCGACCCCCAGATCGCTGCTCTGCTCCGATCATTTTTCGCCGGAGAGTTACGAACGAAACCTACGGGTGTTGGTTGCTGCGGCCTATGTGGTAAATTAGTGTCGCAGCTTACAAATTCGGCTTTTACGCGCCTGAGGGAGAAAGAACAAAAAACAGACGTACAGCTCAGCACACGTCTGTTCGGGCGCCGCGGCCCGCGCCGGAGATACTCAAAGCTTCGTGTCTGGGAATGACCCGCAGCGCGAAAGCGAGGGCCCCCAGTACCGTACGTCACTGGCAGCGCGGCGTGGAGCAACGCCGCTCCATCCAAGGAGCCCCAATGACAATTTAGGCCTAGCGACGAGTACGGGGGACAGCACACAGAGCGACAGCCGCGAGTACGGCACCGAACGAGTTCACTTGTTTTCCAGTCGCTAGCTTTTGGGTATACAAGCGACGAGTACGGCATGGTGCACGCACAGCGGTGGCCACAGCGGCGGCCGCCGAGTGCGGTACCGAACGAGTTGACGGGTTTTCCAGTCGCTAGCTTTTGGGTTTACGCACTAACTCTCGCTACATATGCATGGATAACTACCACGTATACAAAACTAAAACAAAATCAGCTTACCTTCTATCTTTAGACGGCTAGCGCAACAGAGGTAGGTCAGGTAGGTGCCGCTTGGCCTGCGTACTCGTTGAACGAGAACGATCCTGACGTCTCGTCCACGATTTCCAGCGTTGCCGGGGCCTCGAGCGGCTAGTTCCGGTTTTGTCGTGCCGCGCCCCAAACAGAACTTTGAGGCGTCGATATCTTTAAAACTACGCACGATAACGAGAAAAATTACACCTTGCAATTCAGGGACGCTGGCTGCACTAAAAACTGTCATAATCCCAGAATCGAAAGTATGGACCGGAGTTGCCCTTTAAGTCCGACCGCAGTCAACGCCGACCCGACGTAGCCATGCATATCAAGCAGCGGCGCAAAAAGTGCATCGTCACGGCGCTCGTTTCTTGGTGTGTTGGCTATCTTTGCCCAAACCGATAACGCAAAAAAAAACTAGCAAAGACACTTAAGAGTGCTCGGCGCATTGACTGTGCGTGATTGGTTCAGTTGGTGACAGCAAAATAATATGGACCTGCTATCACCGAATTAACCGTCGTTCCCAATTCACCATGGCAGGGCAGACTACAACCAACACCCCCTGGCTACAATGCCTTAGCGCATGTCAGAGAGAAGAGGTTGTCGAGAGCCGCGGTCGAGCGCTGAAGTGGAAGGCAACGCGCGCTGAAGGACCGTGGAAACAACGAGCCTTTACTCGCACAAGCGTGTGTTCTTATCTAAAGGAAAGCGCTTCGCGCAGCGACTCGGACTAGCAAAACTATTCATTACGCGGACAAAATATTACGCCGCTAAATTGCCGGAATGAATCGGCAACAGATATTCGCATAAGAATACTCGAGAAATACGGGATTATTTAAGCGAGAATCACTGTGTGGTGCAATTACTGCTGCAGGGATACATGTTTTATAGAAACTTGTTTTCACGAAAACACGAGATACGGAGTGACGGCCGAGAAGACAAAACGGATCAGATCAGGCATCAGATACGAGTTGACGCGGACAAGGCAAGACTAGTGACAATAACGATGATATGGTAAATAATCGAGTCACTGAATTCTTGCATACCACCCACGCCACACGGCAAAGTTGGTGGTATTTAAATCAATTGACATTTTGTGATCGGGCGATCAGCTCGCTTTGCTACTGGCGCAGAGCGATGCACACGACGCTCGTAGTGAGTATCGCGAGCTGATCCCAAAATCACATAACATCATTTGAGGTAAATAATAGTAACCCTGCCGTGCGTCAGGGTTATTGAATTTGCATACTATATGCAATCAACAAATGCTCTTATTTCCCCTATAAACTTCAGCTACCCAGCGCTTTACTGTGAAGAAAGCATTTCACTCCGCTCCTTTGTATTGGACAACTGGTCTACAGTGCAAACTATTTCCCAGCGGTGTGGGCATTTCGCGTCGGAGAAAGCACAAACGCACCGAGTTTTCCATGCTGTCGCGCAGTCGCACGGCGTCCAGGGGGAGGGCTCCCGCCGTCGCCACCAGACAGCGGAGATGGCTGTCTCGACTGGCGCTCAAGACGCCCACAACAATAGATGGCAGCAGCCACCACTCCCAATTCAAAGAGGAAAACCATTTGTCTGCGGAGCATCCCGCCATTCGAACTACGCAAAACCTGCTCGCGACCATGTCATCCGATTTTCGCTGAGCGACATGTATCACCCTACACTCCTAAAAAAAACGGAGTAGTACTTCGTCCTTTTTGGGGACTAAATCGATGTCACTGAGAGTGATCTCCCAAAAACGGCAAAACCCCCGTTTAGTCCCTTCCTTTTCTTTTAGTCCCTTTCCATTCATCCCTTGAGGTCAAAGTTTTGATCCGTTAAACGGAGTGTTTTAGACCTTTAAAGCCAAGCATCAGGGACTAAGTTTAAATCTTCAGGGGATTAATTATGGTCTCTTGAGTGCCGTCCTGTCCATTATTGGGGAGTAACTTTGATCCCTTTGAGGATCAACAGTGGTGATTCGGGACTCTTTGTTTTGATTGGGGACTAAATTTTGTCCCTTTGGGGATTAACTTTGCTACTTCAAAGGAATGATATCCCCTTTGAGGATCTATTTTGACCCTTTTAGATATGGATTTTATAGTAATGAGGGAGCAACTTTCGTCCTTTTGCGGATGAATTTTGACACTTTTAGAAACGAATTTACTAGTAGTGAGACCTTCAGCTATGAATAGGAGTGAAAGGTTTGCGGCATTGAATAGCTTCCTATTCAGAAAAGGCAGATTGTGCAACGTGTTTGCACAAAGGTATCTCTTCTGAAAAGTTGCACAAAGTGTCTTTTTCAGAACAGGGACGTATTCCATACCGCAGACCTTTCACTCCCGTTCACACCTTAAAAGGTGGAAATATTGCAGTACATCTGAAAAGCAGATCTACTGAAAAGCGAAAGAAAGCAGACGACACGCAGACGAAATCCGTTGGCAGCAAAAGCGCCGTCGTTATGCAGACGCGTTTTTTTTTTCTTGTTTTTTTTAAATTTAGGCTGGTCAGCAGCCTTGTGCCCATGCAGCCCAGCTTTGAATGTTTGAGACCTACAAGTCTCTCAAAACAAACAAATGTGCGACGATATTTAACGAAGTACTGAAGGTCGAAAACCCATGCCAGGCAGAAACAAAGTGCCACAGCTTCCAGAGGGCCCTCTGTTTCATAAGCCTGATTTACAAAAAGCACACTGCAGCGCTTTCTTGAGGTCCTGGGACACACTGCGATGGAATAGACAGCGGGGCACGTCTGAAACAAAGGTTGAGAATTAAAACAAATCATAAAATCGAAGTCTTTCTAA
Organism: Ixodes ricinus; assembly: GCA_037355805.1. Classification (NCBI taxonomy): domain Eukaryota; kingdom Metazoa; phylum Arthropoda; class Arachnida; order Ixodida; family Ixodidae; genus Ixodes; species Ixodes ricinus. Next base: position 11,517 of record JAZHYW010036393.1, read on the forward strand.
CAAAAAAAGAGGCCTTCCCTTAGAGCAGATGCAGGTAACTGATGATAGACTAGCTGAAACCGGTTCAGTATATACTCCCTAAACTTAACACGCCAAACCAGTTACCCAAATATTGTTCTTGGCAAATCAAAGCTAAATTGGTCATTGGAGCAGCTGGAACATCTTCTCCAGGCTAGGTCATCATCGGGTACCCAAACTTCACCACGTGGTTCGACTGGTGAGCCAAGGAGTAGCACAAACAACGCAAAAAGATGGACCATCTCCGGGCAACAGCAAGTTTCGGGAGCACTGCGATATCTAAAACTCCTAGATGCGGTTGATGTATGTGCAAGGGCTCTTAACACGGATGCATCTAATGCCTTGCATTAAAGCCAGAAAGGTATTTCTTTTATAACGAAAAATTCAGCCTTCAGGCTCAAAATACAAACGTGAGATTGTCATTTACAGATATTGTTGATCATATTCAGCCTATTTCTGAACACGACGGGTATATTTCAAATTTTGTTAAGTATCCCTTTAAAATATTTTCATACCACATAGCACAGACACTTCAGGATTTTTTTGTCCAACCGCCATCTACACTATACTCCGTTTCACCTTAGTCAGGGCGCAGTGGATGCTACGAGCCATCAAAGCAAATCCAAAGCCGTGCGAGTGTCATGTGTCCATAGAGAGCGGGCGAAGCGACATGTGTTATGTGCTATGTTCAAAGAGCACGATTAGCTGGGATTGCTCTTAGCACCCGCTGCATCCGGACATAGGGTGAAACAGTAATACCATGCAGCCAAATCCTACCAGGTGAGAAATAAGGGCCTGATTTTGTTAACTCATATGCACACAGTTAATGAACAGATTAATCACCCATGCTAGTAGATTTTTTTAAAACTAATCCATTCAATTGTGCTCAGTGCCAAGTGTCACGGCAATTCAACACAAAATATGAAGGCTGTATTTAAGCATCACATCAGTAATGTAAATTTATATTTCTTTTTAAATGCAGCCATTCACCAATTTTTTTAATGTCACTCATCACCAGACGGTCACTCACAATTTAAAATTAATGTACAGAAGCATTTGGAATTTCAGATGCCGTACAGCTCACTGCGAGATATCTCAAATTTAATTTACATAGTTTGCACCCACCTATCACATGAACTGAGTCGGCACCAATTTGGTTGCAATAGAAAGCTAGCTGGATTGGGACTTCCGCTAACAGTCAATGAAGGCTAAATTCTAAAGCAGGTATACCTTGTTTCTCCGATTCTTTAACATCATCCATCCTTTCAACAGTCTGGTAGAAAATGTCCGGCTTTGTCTTGCCCTCTGTCAGTTCAAGGACGGTCGCCAGGTTTTCTGAGGCAATTAAAAAAAAAAGCGTTGCTTGGCATCAATGCTTGTGATGCGATGAAACTCAGCAAAAATCTGAAATAAGAATAGCTGATCTTTAGTCAACCCATAAATCGTAAACTACCTTGTAGAAAAGCAGGAGGCAAGAAAAAAGATTCCCATCTTATTATGAGAAACAGAATCGTAATTGCAAAGAGGTCAGTGGGATAAAAAAAAGACTCGTGGTGCTTGCTTTTGCCATGGAGGAAGTGCCAGTTAATAAGGCTATGGTGTTGTTATCAGTTTTCTGAAAGTAATTTGTTCCAAACACATTCCATTATGCTTGTGATCACATTTAGTTTTGCCCGTGCTTCGACAAATGCTGTTAATACTTACTTTAAAATAAACAAAGAAATAAAAACAAGTATGAAGTACCCCAATTCTCCACATAAGCCAACTAATTCAGAATGCGCAGTGTTTTTGGTTGGCCAGTTTCGATCAGATGCATCTCAGCTGCACTAAATCTCGCTCAGCAGGAGGAACCTCCCAAAATATAAAGCTATTTGCTCGGATTTCTAGCCCTCCAAAAATATAACTAAAACGCAAGTATTTTCTTATAATGCTGCTATAAAAAAGGCAAGCAAGAACTGTCCTATGAAGAGAATTTTTTTTGAAAGGCATGTTGAACTTGAATAATTCCCACTGAATTGAGCAACAGGGCAAGGACAGTGTGCTTGCTCTCTTGTTCTGTTGAAAACTTCCAACAGGTTGGCAGGGCAGTGCCATTTTAAACCTTGTTATCACATTGGGTATGCTCTCAGATCCAACCAGCTGTCGATCATAAAACTGGTGACCATGCTTTCTGCACATACTCATGTGCATGAGGGCAGGGTCAGGTAATGAAATACTTGTCCAGAGAGCCCATAGTTTCTGCCAACCCGTGAGCTGAGCCCTTGGAAGGAAATTAATAGCAAAGGATGAACAACGGCTTCATTTACTGCAAATGTGCTGAAAAAGAAAAGTGTAATACAACAAAGGGTAAAGTGCACCTTTTTTATATCTTTTGCATCATGAAGCCTTACGATGATCTCGCAGAACAGGGCCGGTCTTGGTTTTCCCTCAGTCACCATGAGAACAGTTGGCAGGTTTTCTGAGGCAACATTCATAAATCGCTCCTTTGCCTTGACGCCAGTACCAATACAAAAAAACACTGCAAAGATCTGCAAGAAAAATTATTTTCACACCTTCAGTCTACTTGAAGATATTTGTAAACTGCTCTTTTAAAAGAAAAAGCGAAAAAAATCATGACTTATGAGTTGTAACAAAATCGTAATTGATGTAAGTGGGATAAAAAAGGAGACCCATCATGGTGCCAGGCTTCACCATGACAGGACTAACGGCGCGTTTATGCCAGGACTGGAGCCGCAACCGCAAAGCAGATCTGCGCGTTGGGGAACATTTTCCCCAACCGCGTCACCGAGCCAATGAGATCTCCCTGCGGGAGCTCCCATTCGCTAGCAGCGACCACGACCACCCCCATAATGGGGGTGGTCGTGGTCTTATCAGGGTACTTACTGCTCCTAAAAGCATGAGCAACATCGTTAGTAAGCAACATATTACCTGGTCTGTGAGCTTTAGGGCTGGATAGTCGTCCACGATGTTGGAGATTGTAGGGTGTATGCCGATGTACCCTCTTTGCCCAAAAAGTGCTCTCCATGGCATCTTTCACCATCTCCATATACGTAGCCGCTTCCTTCCTTTGTCTTCTCATTGCGTCCATGTGGCCGGCTTTGAAATTTCAATCTTCAGTCGTGGGCGCGGATGCTTGCAGCTTCCGAAAATTAGAAGGAAAAAGTAAACCAACCTTGAACATAGTAAAAACACTCCGAGATTGCGAAAAAGAAAGGACAGGCAGACACAGTCTTAATTAACTAGCACCAGCTCGTTTTCGCCTTAAACTTCTTTTCATAAATCAACCCTTTTCCATATGTCTGTTCTCCACCTGTAGTCGAATATTTTTTCTACATCAAAAGTATTTTTCTGATAACATTCAAGAGACAAAGGAGCCTACAAGCCCGAAATCAATAGTTTAAGGAGCTCAATAATCAGAGATTACTCAGTTAGTTCAACGCCTCCTAGATCGCAAGGCCTTAGTGTTGCTGGATTCTACCCCCTCTCATAAGTCATCGCAAGGCAGACTGGAAAAAGTGCTGCATTTGCATTCAGCTGGAACACGTATTCTCACCAACTGAACACGAGTTCTAGGCCAATGCTAACATAGCACTGTCCACTATGTACCCTGCACTGAAATATGATAATCGACAAAGAAAATCAAGTGCTAAGGTATTGGTATTTAGGAGGTGCTAGGCCAACTCAAAATTAAAGTGTCCTTTAAATGAAGCTATAGCAACATTTTGTGTCGTGATGACAACTGTTCATGGCATGTGCAAATTTATTTTTACGTGACTTGTTTTTATTTTTGTTTGCGGTAGCTTCTGTTCAAAAATGACGATGCTACGTGGTATAACCCTATGCTTTATGTAAGATACTGTCATAAAGCATAGTGTCTGTCATAACCAGAATTTATTAATGCGAAATTGAATGACAGTCAAGACGAGAAAATGTTACCCTAAAGGGCCCCTGAAAAAAAAAAGATTTTTTAAACAGTGTGTAAGGGACACAAGTGTCAAAAAATAAATTTTGCGCAAAAACATTTTTTTAGCAATATTGACGGCGCGAGATTAATTTTCCATTAATTCCACGACGTCACGGAATGGTAATACGCAATTTCCACCTCAATAAGATTGTCATACCATTTCTCCACCTCAACGCGATGGCCAAAGCAATCCACCTCTCCTCCCCGCACCCGAAAGGCCGAGAGAAAACAAGTGGAAAGGACGTGATTACCGACTAAATCGCGTCTCGCGCAATCACTAACTATTTTAGCAGTGACCCATGATCTTTATTTTATGTATGTGCCTCTCCCCCTCTGTAATGCCTTCGGGCCCTGAGGGTACTTTCAATAAATAAATAAATATATTGCTCTAAATTTTTTTGTTATTCGGGTAAAATTTATTTTTTGGCACGCGTGTCCTAACCAGACTGTTTTAAAATGCTCAGAGTCCAAAGCAATGAAAATGCTCAGAGCCCAAAGCAAACACAGCTATCAAATAACAAGCATACAAAAAAAAACATTTTAAACGAAGATTACAAGAGCAGCTTTGAAGAATACAAAACACATTTCGAAGCCACGAGCACAAGATAAGTTACACAGGGCGAAACCAAACTCCAAAGTGAGGATCTCAAAAGCAAAAGTATTACAAGACAAAACACCTCCACGCTGGGCTCTAGAAACAAATGTATCGTTACAGCGTTCAAGTTCAATTCCAATTTGGTGATTCCCGACCATGGTTGAAACTATAAACCGTTACGCGGAGCCGACCAGCATCGGCCGAAACATAGAGGGCCGAAAGACACTCGGAAACCCGCAGAGAAAGTAAAAACATAAAGTAATGCTTCACTAAACGCGCGCGTGCACGACTTCGCGGCACCGCTCAATTTTGTGGACATGTGCTCCTACAACGATTCGTCGACTTTTCTTTTTTTTTTCACCACGGGGATTGCATTATTGGTTTAATTTCGTTCGCCGCAAGCCTACCTCAACTAAAGCGGACTTGCCCAGGCGACTCTGATACGCCACAAATGAATTCGCGATCGCCGCTTTCAAACAGTCCGCACTACGCGCTGAAACCCCTCGCTCCGCTCGGGGAAATTTTAATATTGATTGACAACATGTTTATTTACGCATACCGGATACGACCATACCTTTCGCCTAAGAGCGTAAGGGCGAAACTTTACTCTCGAGGCGCGAACTCGCACCAGGCCTCATACGAACCGCAACGGTTTCGTCAAGCTCGCCTTGACGAAACCGCCGTCAGCTCGCACATATCGCCTTGGTCGCCGACCAAGGCGATATGTGCGGAAAGACGCTATCGATGAAGCGTCGCAAGGTTGGTCGATGAACCGAACACGGGAACGTTTCGATGAACCTAAGTCGCATTAAAACGCTGCTGCGTCGACGAAACGATCTGCCGGTGTAACATCGTTTGTTTGATGAACTGATTGCCGCCGGGCATAGTTTTGAAGTGCTAGGCCTCGTTTGCACGCTAACATGAGCGAGTACGCGCCCGACCGCGTCAGAGAGCGAGCGCCTATCGTACAGGGTAACCCTGCGACTTTATGAAGTACGTTCTGAAATGCCTATAACATTTCTGCTGCTCTACAAGTAGCCAAAGCAATCAAAACTCACCGTTCAATCGGTCGCCACTCCCGACTGCATCCGACGAGGCTTCCACTGCACCGCCACAGGTCAACTGGGTCAACCGTCACCTCTAGTTCAAACTCGGGCGCGCGCGCTGCAGTTGGAGAGTAGGTAGCCTCGTCACCGGCGCCTCCGCGTCGCTCGGATTCCGTTCTCATGTTTTTCGCGGTCGGAAACATTCACCAAATATGCGCGTGTAGTCACAATTTCTAAATCCTGGGGCCAAAATCTTGTTTTGCCAAGACTTCTTTCCAAAATAGCTATACTCGAGTGATGCTTCGTCCTTTTCATCCAACGTTACTAAAACCCTCAGTTGGGAAACTCACCCTTGAAACCTGGGCCGCTGGCGTCCACCGAGACCGAGCTAAATACGAGAACAGCGCCACCCTTTAGAGACGAGTTGAAATCTGAAATTTGCTTTACATAGCTACTGCGAGATGGTCCTGCGAGACGGCGCCACCGGCCCTTGCCCAACCTCTACGTGCAGCCGTGCAGTTCCCGGAGTGGACGTTGCGGGAGAAATGGCGGCGTTGCGATCGCCATTAGCTCGGTTCTCGAGTACGGATCGGAGCCACTTTTTTAAAGCAGGCTCTATGGCAGTTTCCCAACTGAGTGGTTCTATACTCCATTTCACCTTATGTTCTACCGCAGACAAGGCTAGAAGCGCGAGCTCATAGCGTTGGGAGCTACTCTTAACGCACGAGAGCTTGTGCCGCCGAGATGTGCCCTAGAGCAAAGAGCTCGCGCTTGTAGCCTTTCCTGCGGTACATCATAAGGTGAAACAGAATATAGTAACGTGATAGTAACGTTGACTTCATGGAAGGCTTGCGGCAGCCATTTTTGACGAGGGGACTAAAGTATTCATTGGGGGTGCAACTCCAGTGGGAGCAACGAAATGCCCGCGGGACGAACTGCTCAAGTTACCGCTTCTGAATAGAGGGCGCTAGGGTCGTGGGGATGAAAGATGGCGATTGGTCTTTCTACGCACCCCTTTTCTTATAGAGTGTATTAATGTATACGATCTGGCAGAGTCCTCCTTTCTTATGTTATCTCCGTTCTTTTCTTTTATTGCTTGAAACGTACTTCCCAGCTGAAAAAAAAATTATATGAAATTATATTTGATATGTTTATTACATATTCGTATCATAACCTATTGGGTATTTTATATCAGTTATATATGTCGCATATAAGTTTCATTCACTACGCAAGGGGCGCTAGGTACAGCCTACTTCGTATGCTAGAAGAAATATATTTATTTTCTCACGCCGCCATTACACTTCGGGCCCTTGGGGATCCTTTATTATACAAGCATGTAGATACATTACACATATCACTAGCATCAGCTGAACATTTACATTGAGAGCATAGACGGACACGGCACAACAAACATGAACACCGCAGCACATTGATAACTACATCTGAGGTCTGCGTTTCCACCTTTTATGCCGGTCGTTTTGAAGGTACGGATTTCTTCGCTGACCACCTATGCGATAAATAATATTTCCAGCATGTATGATTTTTTTCAGTAATGTCATACCTCTGATAGTATTTTGAACGGCTCAGGGGTGAATCTCTTAGTAAAAAGTAAACGCTCAGGCCGTAATTTACGACGTTTCGAGCGGTCCCCGCTCGAAACGTCGTAATTAACTTCGAAGTAGGAACTCCGACAGTACGCATCTTTGACTATATATATATATATATATATATATATATATATATATATATATATATATATATATATATAAATGTGTGTTAGCGCCCTCGCAAAAGAAGACGACTGACCCCAAGCTCGCGCCACCACCCGCGTGGCGCACCGTTCTTTTTGCTGGGCAGGCGTACCCGCCAGACGTATATTAAACGCTCCTTTTAAACCTTCACTGGTCCCCTGTTTCCCGTGTCGAGGCGCTAACATATCAGAAGTGGGATGGACCAAGCCTGATCCAGCGACCACGACCGAGCGCAAGTCGACTTCTGTGGCCACGAATCGTCACAGCAGCGGCACCGACCAGCACCTCGACATGGACGAGGAAGGGCGGCGGCGGAGCGAGCGGAACCGAATACGGCAGACTGCGGCAGCGGGCCCTCCCCGACTTCCAGCAACCGTTGCGACTGGAACAGGGAGCACGAGCCTTGGCGGTAGCGACGACGCAACCACGAGCCAAGATGGCGTGGCAGGTCAAGATTCGGAATGCTTCGACACCGACACCGTGGGGCAACGAATACCGCTGGCAGGCCCAGCAAGCGTTCCGCCAACAATCCAGACTGGGTTGTATGGACCGACAGGTGACCTCTCTGGGCTTCAGACAATTGTACAAGAGGCTGTACAAGCCGCCGTGCGAGGAGCGGTCGCGGGCATGGCTGACCTGCTTCGTCCCGCAACCCAGCACACGCACGACCCAAGACCACCTGCAGAGTCCGGTAAGCTGGTACCAGTGTTCAACCCCGTCACGAATCCGGTGCAGACAGTTGAACATTGGATACGGAAAGTTGACGAACTATCGGCGATATACTCGTGGACCGAGATACAGACGGCGTGTTTTGCGCTAACGAAGCTAGAAGGAATCGCCAAAACGTGGTACGACGGCCTCGTCAGTGTCCAGCGTTCGTGGCTTGAATGGAAGCTGGAGCTGAAAAAGGCTTTTCCACCGGTCGTAAACCTACAGCGCCGACACCAGGAAATGGAAGCGAGGCGAAAACTGCCGAACGAAACCGTCGAACAGTATTTCCATGAGAAGCTCAGCCTGGCGCGTCTTTGTCAACTTCCGGAAGATCAGATTGTGGACTATGTCATTACAGGCATCAGTGACGAAGCGCTCGTTCGGAGCCTGAGCGTTGTCAAGTTTTCTACTCCGGAGGATCTGCTGGAGTGCCTCAAACGTTTGGACGACCGACTCACCGCCGTCGGGGAAGCGTCCCACCGATCCGATGCGGCAACCGGTTCAAGGGCAGGAAAGAACAGTTCACCCAGCGACCGAAATGCCCACAGACTCCCGAAACGAAAACCGCCATTCAACTCTAATGGTGAACCGCGATGTTTCAACTGTGACGAATACGGACATATGTCTGTAAACTGCAGTAAACCAAATAAGCGAGAACACTGTAGCGAATGTCACCGAACAGGACATAAAACAGCTGACTGCAGATCAAGCGGCAGAGGAAGTGTGTCCGTAGAAAATCATCACATCGAAAACAAAGAACAAGTAAATGCACAAAACGAAAAGTATTTTCAAGACGCTCTCGTAGACGGGAAGCTTGTCCGAGCTTATGTTGACCTTGGAAGTCAGTGCGTTACGCTGCGCAAGGTGGATGCCGATGATTTGGGAATCAACTATAACAAGCCATCCCGAGGATGTAAGATTGGAGGCTATGGTTTCGGTCAGGTCCTACCGTGCGGAATCACGGAAGCAAGCGTCACCGTAGACCAGGCGACAGCCCGCGTTCCAATCTACGTTGTTCCAAATGAAGCGCAAGCGATTCCTCTTCTTGTTGGACAACCGTTTACAGAGCAACCGCATGTTACCATCGTGCGAAGAAGGAACACGCTTCGCATTTTTGAAGAACAAGGCAGTTCTACTGATGATGATGAACGGCTCCAACAGATTCAAGTCCCTGATCTTCCACCACGCTCCCTGGTGTTATGGGCCAAGGAGTCTGTTGTGATTCCACGGAACTACGTGGGGATCATTCATCCGACGACCAAGGAGTCTGCGGCAGGACACGTCTTTGTTGACGCACAGTTGCGGATGCAAGAAGGCGAGGAACACTGTTTGCCTGCTTGTATAATCAACGTCACAGAAGGTGGCGACACGGTTTTGCCTATTTTGAACGCATCCAGTTCTAACGTTCATATTTCGAAAGGCGATGTAGCAGCCAGAGGCTCCTGGTGTTCAGAAATATCTGAAACCGCTATCAACCGAAGGACGACGGATCTCCTGGAACCGATCGAAAGCGGAAGATGTACGAACAGGACCTCAGCTTTGTCCTGATCTGTGGAGGAGATACCAACCTACAACAGAGGACGGTCCTATCGTGCGAGCGCCTTTCAAGACGCGGCCAATTAAGGAACGCTACTGCTACAACTGCACAGGCCAAGGCCACTTTGGTCACCAATGCCACATGAAGAAAAGGGGCAATCCAGGTACGGCCTACACTCATTTCTTACGACGACCCTCACGAGTCTCAACATCAGAAGTAGACAGTCAGAAGGAAATTGGCGAGCACCACCGAACAAGCAGAAAGGAGGCAAGCGCAGCCGCAAACGGGTGCACAGCGAAGACAAGTCGTCAAGAAGACAACCAAGGGAACGGCCTCACCACAATACGATTCAACAGCACCGAAACAACGACGGCGGCTACGACAGCAAACCTTCCGTGAGCAACAGCGGAGGCTCGAGAAAGAAGAAAAAGAACAAGAAGTCGCACTTGCAGCGGAAAATCAATGCGACTTTCTAATGAGACCTACCGCATTGAGGATATACCTGGCCACAAGCGGACTCAACGTTTCTACACGTCAACAGCTCCCGTCGACAAGCTGAAACGAGTCAACACATTTGATGTTGACATTGAAGAAACATCAAGTGAGGACACTTGAATTTCAGGATGGCCGAGTGTTAGCGCTCTCGCAAAAGAAGACGACTGACCCCAAGCTCGCGCCACCACCCGCGTGGCGCACCGTTCTTTTTGCTGGGCAGGCGTACACGCCAGACGTATATTAAACGCTCCTTTTAAACCTTCACTGGTCCCCCGTTTCCCGTGTCGAGGCGCTACCACACACACAACACACACACACACACACACACACACACACACACACACACACACACACACACACATATATATATATATATATATATATATATATATATATATATTGCCGAATTGCCGAGAAAAACGTCCTACCATCAAGAAGTTCGCAGTTTTATCCTATGCTAAAACAAAATACATACAAACGGCTGTGTATGTTTAAATAATTATACTTTATTCCTGAATAAACAACGCTATGCAAAACCAAAACCCATACCCACGGCGATGCATGTTTAAATAATAATAATTCACTCCTGAATAAACAACGCTGCAAGAGCTCACTCCATATATACTTTTGCACGAAGTTGTTGCGAATGTTTGAAATGAACGGTACATACCGTAAAGAATTGCTCTTCACGAGACTCGCCATGATGCACCCTTGTATCCAAACAGAGGCCGCCTTCTTGTATCATTCGGCCAGCTCGCGGGAGGAGTCGAAGCGAAACAAACAAAAAGATAAATCGTTTCTTCACTTCGCAACGTGATAGTTAGCGCCGGAGCGGCGGAAGGCGCTGGCGGCCGTGGCGGGGTTGTGAAGCCGCGCCTACGGTGACGGCGAGGACTACTTCTGAGCGAGTGAGGTTGGTTCGTGAGTGAGTTCATGAATTTGATGGTGGAGGTGAGTTCGTGAGTTCGCTGAGTTCATCAATTCGGTGAGTTCACGATTTTGGTGAAGGGCGTGAGCTTGTGTGTTCGATGAGTTTGTGAGTTCGGTGAGGGGCGTGTAATAGTGAGTTTGGTGGCTCGATGAGTTCGGTGAGGGCGTGAGTTTGTGAGTTCGCGTGGAAACGTAAAATCGGTAAATTAATGTTTTTTTGTTTTTTTTTATTCTGACTTTACATTTACCCGATAACGGGGGAAAAGGCAGATGTGTCCTGCCTGACGTGGTCCCGTTACTGGTTGGCGATGCTCAGCACAACACAAAACAACGCTATTCAAAAACAATAAACAGTGAATATGAAAAAAATTACTAAATTTTTATACAGAATTTACAACATAGATGAGGTAGTTGAATATATGGCATAGAGAAGGCACGTATAAACAATATAATTATAGAAGGCATACAAAAAAGTTGTTTAATATATTACAGGTATATGTTTAAATATTTATATCATTGCACATGATAGAAGGTACTTTTTGATGAAATATCTCTACCTGTGGTTAGAACCAGAGTTTCGAATACTTTCTTGGAGTTTACGGATGTTTGTTTAGTTTATTTTGAATTAGATATGACAATTGTTGTGTACCGTAATTTGTCCTCCACAAAGGTATTCTATATGTGTCATGTCGGAGATTCTATTGAGTGTTTGTAGAAAGGTATTTGTCAAAAAACGCAGGTTCGTCTCTCATTATCTTACTAAAAATATAGATTGAGAGTTTTGGTTGAAAAGGCTGCGCTATGTCAAGCAAATTGTGTTAAAAAATAGGGCTTTATGAGCCATGCGCTGAAGGTTTTCAAAGCAAAGTACTGCTTTTTTTGCAAAATGAATTACCTTTATAAATTTGTCTTAGTTGTAACCCTAAACTAGTAGACACTAATGTAGATGAGAATTCACTAAAGCACAGTATAAGTGAAGTATTAACCAGATGGGAACTAGCAATCTGACTTTATATAAACTCCCGATAGATCTAGAGATCCTTGCATGGATTTTTTTATATAAAAGGTCCGGCTTAAATTTTCTTTAAAAAAACTCCTAAAATTGTATAGACATGAACACGCTCAATTGCAGATTTCTGGAGTTTTGAGTAATATCATGGTTGTCGGGCTTGCCTTTTGGATCAAAAAGTAAAAATTTTGTTTTATTAACATTTATTTAAGTTGATTTGGATCCAGCCGCGATGATAACTCAATCAACTACGTGGTTGTTATTATTTCAAGATCACTCAGATATTTTCCTGTAAAAGACACACTTGTATCATCAGCATACAAAACTATATCGCGTTTTTAGGTATATCTACATTATCATTATTATATTAAAAAAACAGCCGGCCTAAAATAGACCCCTGCGGAACGCCGTATGCGATTTTCCCCGGATTGGAGCGGTAACCTATAAAAAAAAGTGTACTTTAACCGACCAAATAGGTATAGTTTCGGACCAAATCTAGTGATACACCTCGTTTTCCATAAAACTAATTTATTAAACAAGATATCGTGCTTTATCGAATCGAATGGCTTTTCTAAAATCGAGGAATAGTCCTACTGTAAATTGCTTACATTCAAAATTATTTATTAATTTGTTCTTAACACTAATCAAAGCTAATTCTGTGCATTTGTTTTCTTAAAATCCGTAATGTTCCTTTACCAAAACGTACCTTTCATGAAAAAAAATTATTTGGCCAAGTTTTTATGAGATTTTCTAGCACTTTTGAAAATGAAGGGAGAGTAGATGTAGGCCTATAATTGTTTATGTTGTCGAAAGCGACTCCCTTATGTAGAACAACCACTCTCGCAATTTTCATTTCGTCAGGAAAAATGCCTTTAGTTAATGCATTATTGCAAATATGCTGCAGTGGAGAGCACAATATATCGAGCAACAGCTATTATCGATTCGGTCTTGATATCGCCTACTCCGGCGGAGGTTTTCTTTGGAAAATGATTTAAGTAAAGAATGTATTTCTTGCTTAGTGGTTGGGGACAGAAAAATGGAATTTACAACTGTATGAAAATATCAAATATATTTGTCTATGTCTTTTTCCGGGCTATGTGGATTCAGGTGATGCACCAGCGCTCAAACATTGAGACTTAAATTGACTAGCTAGAGAAGCACCACTGCCATTTGAGGTCACCAAAAGTAAGCGTACCAGGGATTTTCCAATAAGAATTTCCCGTGCCCTCCAAATTCTTGGGCTCCTTTGATATAGCTGCAAACTTATTTTTATAGTATTCTACTCGTGCTTTCTTAAGATCCAAGTCCCATTTATTTCTTTTCTGTTTGTATTAAATTAATATAGTCTGATTTCTTAGTCAGATAAATGTGTTGTATAGTTTCTTACGTTCGCTAATTCCTTTATACAGCTCACGAGTAACCCACGGTTCTCTTGATTTGTATCTTTTCTAACCGATTGGCGGGGAAGTGTAATATCGTAAATAAGCTTTATTTGACGCAGGAATATGTCATATGATAAATTTGGGTTTACTTCATTGTAAACACCATTCCAATTGGTACCCTTTATTATGGCACGAAAATCAGCTAAGGCTTTACACTGAAATTTCGACGCAACACGGGGGCGTCGCGAGTGCGTTTTTTTGTTTCTTAGAAACTCGAGCGAAGAAAAAACAATATATCGGTAGGTGATCGCTTCCATCAACTGTAAGAATACCTGAAAGAACATTACTTGATCATGACTGGTAACGCACAAGTCAATTAGAGTTTCACTTTCTGGCGCTAATCTTGTTCGTACAGTAATGACATTTGAGCAACCGAAGATTCTATGACGCCACGGAAACGTCAGCATGATGAGCCTGATGATAGCAAGCCAATATTAAAGTCGCCAATTAAAACAACTGGCATATTTAAATAGGACATATAAGCAAGGAGTTCACTTACATAATTTAAAAATTCATATATTTCGCCCGTAGGTGGTCGGTAAACAGAAACAGTCAGCGATCTAAGGCATTTTACAACAATCAACTCAAAATAGTCATTAACATTTGAAAATTCGGGAAAAACCATATATTCAAAGCCATCTTTAAAATAAAGTGAAGTTTCCCCACCCCTCCTATCACCTCTGTAAACCCCTTCAGATTTTTATCCTGGGAAATTTATTTCATCAACTTGGCTGGGAAGCCATGTTTCCGTAAATGCCAATTTATCAAATCTTTGACCCAACGAGTCCAGAGCCGTCTCGATTTCAAACCATTTGTTTTTTAAACTTCGGATGTTTACGTGAAATATTAATATTTTGCTACTTTCACTAAGAAACGAATCCTGCACAAGAATAGTCTTGATAAAGGGTTTCCTTTGGTTCTGCCACCATAAAAAAGTAATATTCAAAGCAAAAACAACCACTACTGACTCAGCATATCTTATCTAAGTCAGCTTCACACTCGATGTTGATTGTTCACTCTCCCTAAGCCTTGCGCACATAAAACTTTCCATTTTTTTGCCAGGAATACTGATAGCGGTTTTCTGTAGCCTTCTCTTTTATCATCCAGAGCAACTTCTTATTTTCCGGTGTAAAATTGTCAAGGAAGTATGAACTAAATTTTAAATATTTTAGGTCTTCTTTCTTAGCCATCCATTGATCACGTGTAATGCATGAATCGAAGCGAATGAGCACGGATGCTGTTTTGCCTAGCTTTAGGGGACGCGTGAGCAGCCTTCTATTTTGTCTTGTGTCTATTCATCAAGATGCAGCTCTCTTTGTCAGATCATTTATCATACTAAGCAGGTCTTCGTTATTACTGTGGGGTAATCCATTCACTTCGAGCTTCTGCCACCTGCTATATCGTTCTAGGTTGTTGACCTGCTTTTTCAGTCCTCTAATTTTCGGCTAGGATTATTCGACTCGACTTCTTCCATTTTTTATGAGGATAGCAATCTCAGATGATTGCAGTTTCATTTCTCTTAACACATCGCCATGCTGCTTTCACATATGCTCTACTGATTCTTTCATCTCTTCGAGGGTTTCCTTAACCGACATCAAGGCGTCAACTTTATTCTTAATTCCAGGTATTTCCACTAGTTTTTTATTAATCTTAGAACATTCTCAAAAGGAGCCACCTGCCTCTGTTCCTGCCTTCCGCCACCTTCGGCTCCACGTGCTTCCGAGACAATGCATGTCTGAAATTTCCATTTTTTTTTCTTTTCCTGGTTCCCTTTTGTCTTGTAAGATGTTTTGGAAACGCCCGAACATGATCCTGAATGATAGCCGTAGTTAGATTTTGAGCAATTCGAAAACGTGCCACATTCAGGCAGTGGTTCGTACACACCAAGCACGGTTCTGATTTAGACATCTCAAGCAAGAACAAAAGCAATAGATCACTTCAAACAGCAGGCGCGGCAGTGGCGAACGTCTAGAAACCGCAAAAAAAAATACACAAGAGTTTGCATGTATTTCTACCAACCTGCAAGTTTTGAAGGCAGCAGTTAGTTGCTGTCCACTGTCAACGCCGCAGGTGCCGTTGAGGAAGTGCGATGAATCCGATCGAGCTCCCTCTTTTTATCTTTGCTTGCGTGACGTCTTCTTGGCTCGGGCTTGTGGACCAATGCCTTGCAGTCCATGAGTTCGTGAGGGAGGACTTGAAGGTGACTGGGGCCGTGAGGGTGAGGTGGAGTGCGTTTTCAACTTTTGTGATTCTGAACTGACCGTGAACGATCGATATCAAACAAAAATGACGACCTCTGACTACAGGTAAATAGGTGACCACTGTGTCTTTCGGAAACCGCGGTCGCGATGCCCCCAAACCAAAAAGGAGCGTTCACGGGGAGTTTTGTTTCTCTCAAAGACAGTAACGGTTATATAAAAAATAGGAATAAAAGGAACGAATTTGCAGTCGTATTGTTCAATTAATCAGCAGGGTGGGCTAAATATCAGGAAACCAATGACATATTGTTTTTAACAACTGTAATACATGAATGAAGACAACACCATGTGCTGAATATGCACAAGGTGCCAACTACGGTATCAAGGAAAATCACTATTTTGGTCAAGCAGAAATGTGTCGCCACAGTCTACACACCTAGTGCGGGCAACCGTTCGGAAATTACTTTACTTCTTCGTTCACTAAATGAAATAAAGATATTCTAACAAGCCCATTTTTTGTTGCTTGAACACAACTCTCTGCTAAACGGACGGGAGAAAAACAATTAAAAAAAACATACCCATTAATGCATATTATTGCAAACAAACGACTTCGTGCACGAAGTTTTGTTTCTAAGACCAGCAAAATTCAGCTGCGTTTATTTTGTCTTCGTATGCAATTTTTGTTCATCCGCAGTTTCTCAGTTTCCTCTTATTTTTCGCCTTACGCCTAGTTCGCACTTTCTCTGCTGAAGTAACTTTTCTCCTTGACGAGTCTGGCAGACCGAGGAACGCCTTGCGACGAAGGAACGACGTAGTCTTTAATTTTACGCTCTGCTGGGTCCCGAAAGAGTTTCACAAACTGTGCCCTCCTCTTCCCCAAAAAAGTTGTAATTCGGCGTGTC
This sequence comes from Ixodes ricinus, assembly GCA_037355805.1. Classification (NCBI taxonomy): domain Eukaryota; kingdom Metazoa; phylum Arthropoda; class Arachnida; order Ixodida; family Ixodidae; genus Ixodes; species Ixodes ricinus. The sequence continues at coordinate 28,115 of JAZHYW010036393.1, forward strand.
AATGTCCGTGTGCCAGCGCGCGTAAAACATACCGCGCCGCTATACTTGCTCTCGTCTGTTTTCAAAATGTTCCTACCGATATGTGTGTGCCTGGTTGGGAAATGTGTCTCTTTGAGCTCGTGGGGTAGATTTTAAAATCTGTCTATTCAGTCTTTTGCTGATTGTATCAAAGACGTTCCATTCCGAAACGGGCACATATATAAAAATCTTTCATTTGAGATTGCTGGTTGCATTTCACAAAATGACCAGTCGTTTTTCTGACGTTTTCTTTGCGTATTTTTGTTGCGTGTGTTTATGACTACTCATCGAAATGGAGCGTGCTGGTTAAGTTACGGTGTTTGAGGAGAATAACATAGAGGACGAAAAGTAGCTACGACAGCATAATAATGCACTCTTGCGAAGAATATTTCAGGAAGTTTGCAAAAATCCTATCTACATTTTAACGACTTTTTCAACTTTCTATAGTCACGTTTCATTGAGTTTTCGATGAACATTCTACGAACTTCCTCTCCATCGAAATATTAGAGTACCATTACACTAAGTCTCAAATGTCTATTACCACTTATCAGTAGACGTTCTGTTGCTATATTTCTATAACATTTCTATGTACCACACTTGACAGAATATTAAGACGCATTGCGGAGAAGCGATATCATGACCATTGAGAACAGTCTTGCGGAGGCTGTTTTTGTACGTTGTGAGATAATTACCGCTTTTCGCAATGCTTTATACAGGGTGGCCATGGTGGAACCTGGCGCTCTTAAACGAACAGGGAAAATGTATGCCTTCACATATAAATCCCTAACTATCCCCGAATGTGCATTAATTCGGCGGATTTTACCTTTGAAATTTCAAGGCGTAGCTCTCTTTCTAAGAAAAATTAGGCCACCAAACTTGCCAGGATCAATGGCGCCAGTGTTAGCACACGACAGAGTTATCGATTCATGTATCTTGTGGTTCCAACTCCAGATAGGTGCAGCGAGGAGAGAACAGAGCACATCGTCTGCTCGCAGCGCCTATCGGGAGATTGCGCATCAAGTTTTCGTTAACTTAGATGTCAACCAACACATCTGCCGCGGACCATAGATTTTCAGAAAACGAACTCCCAATTTGTTTTTGTGAGTAAACTGGCAAGACGTCCAAGCATAGCTTAAAGCATGCTTCCCCCCAAAGAGTGATGTTATAAGGAAACATCAAATTCTACTAAAATAGCTTATCAATGTGACAGACAAACAAAGAATAAAGAAGGGCAAAAAAGAAGAAAAAAAAAGGCCAGATGTTTGTACGTAAACAAAAAAAACATGGAAGTTTCTTTTTTTTCTTTTTTTAAGAATATCTTATTTGCAGAACTCTACGCTAAAGCTGATTATTTCAACGAGTAAAAAAACTAAAGATCAACAACCTGTATTTACTTTTTGCCATCGCTCAAGCTCAATATTTCGAGGAGCTGCACGAAGTCGTGGATAATGGAGAGTGACCGACAGCTTAATAAACGCCGGACGTGGTATATTAGGTTCATGTTTCTTGCTTTGTGATTGGTCGTTTGACATTCATACAAACAAACGTCGCAATCTCGATGGCTGCGGAACTATATGATAAGACACTCGGCTCGCCATACCCTGGGTTTCTTAGTTGTCTGTGAATAGTGATCGGTTCTATGCAATAAGTACGGCTGGCGATCCTTACAGAAGCAATAGTCTAGAACAGTATAGACATCAAGGTATCAACTCACAAATTTCGAACTAAAAAAAAAGAAAAGAATGCAGTACAGAAGCAGAATCAAAACCAAGTTGATGTCGTCCTCGGGCATTGTTTCCGTGTTGTGCATCTTTCCTGAAACCACGCAAATTCAGATTCGCCTTTCTACTTTAATCCTGTCAAAGGGAACTGAATTTTGATGCGAAAATGTATGAAGATTGTCGAAGCATCCCCTTCCGACAACTTAAGTCTCCACGTCTTCACCTTAAGCACCATCTGTTCCCTGTTTTGTAGCGACGCAAGTGATTGCGTCGAGTTGAGGCGCGCTGCTTTTCAGCTACAGGCTACAGGCTACAACGATACGATTTATGGCGGGCGTTAGCGAAATTAAGCCTGTAGCGCTTCTCCTGCGCCACAACGCTGCTTGTCTCTCCGAGCTGTTGAGAAAACTCGCTGGTAAAACGGTGGAACTTTTCACGGAAACAAAGACATAAGAAACGGAGTGGCACTCGTCGTCGCCGGTGGTTTGTGAGCTCTATTTTCCCAGTTGTAGAGAAAAGAGGAGGCTGAAAATGACGAAGCGACGGGGGAGGGGGGGGCGGGTGAGAGACATGCAGGGACATCACGACAGCTACGGCGCGATTGATTCGTTTCCGAGAGTTTATGCGAAGCGCTAACACTTTGGTCCTTAACGTTATCAATGACCGTCGTCACAGGTCAATTTCTTCAATGACAATCATTTTCATGTCTGGTTTAGGTAGGCCGACGTCCTTCGGTGGACTCCAGTTTTACCTTTTTGAATCGGTAAGGCTCGCACGCGTCATTACAATGGGGCATTTTGTTAGCAAAAAAAAAATCAATGCAATCATCAAATTTTAACGCAATCAAAGTAGCTACCTCTTCTCCTGTTGCACGAATGGCTCATTAGTAGAAAAATAAATCAGCAACTAAACGTGACATCATTCGCAGATATTGCAGAGTGCTTGTTTGTCAGCCCTTTTCCTGTAGGCGGTTCTATATTGCTTCCATGTTGTGTTTTAAAGAAATTCCCGATTAATGACTGGTGAAAAGTTTTTCATGAGATGAAAAAAAAAAGTTATCTTGGGGATTAAAACAGTCACTTCACATGCACAATCTACGCGACAAACGTTCAACCAAAAATACAACAGGGAAACAAAGATAATTTTATGATGCCTCTGAAAAAACATGGCCACATTTCTACCTAGATATATCCCTAGCAACGCTTACACTTTTAGCATCTCTAAGGGTCCAAAAGGACTAAAATTGCATCTCCGAGAAGCATTTCAAATAAATTCGGAAAAAAATCTAGCGATTGCCTATGAGTGCAGAATGAGAAAAAACAATTTATCTTCACATCGAAGCTGACAACAATCCCAGCCCCTCCTTCAATATCATACGCAGTAACGAAAACATATGTTCACTGCTGAAGTATAATGACTAGTTAGACCTGATAAGCCAACACAACCTTAACCAGCTCTCATACACCCAAAGAAAGTAGCTGTGAACAATGCATACATTACCTTTCTATTGAGGTGAGGAAGAGCAGGCTTTGGTGGTGTTAGCCTACAGCTTACGAGGCCTCTAGCCCTTTCATCTCTGACCTGACAACATACAGCGCATGTTAAAGTCTGGTGGGGACCTAACTGTCGCCCACTTGGATCCAAGTTATTGCTTTCTGGGCAGCTTTTAAGCTGACCGATGTATGTAAATCGACCAGACATTCACACCGGGTCATTCCAGCGAGCATCGTAGCCTACATCGGTTTATGGGAACGAGAGGAGGACATAGTAAGTGACATGCGCTTCACTCTGGAACCGCCACGCCGTCCGGAGTCCGGCCAGGAGTTATGGCGCCCAATTTCAGAGTTAACCCGGTCCGGTCTTCACTCGTTCGCGAGCCAGGACCGCCAAAACGTGACAGCAGGTCGAGCATCTGTTTTCTTTTCTCCAAACGAGCTGACCGCGCAGACGATCCGCGGAATGAGTCTGGGAAGGAAGAGGCTCTCTAGTGGGAGCGCTTCGGTTGAACGGAGTACTCGCCTATTTGTTATGCGTGGCACGTCGCCCAAGTTCGCGTCATTTGCTTGCAGGGGCATAGCGGAATTCGAACTGCCCAAGGCAACTCTTGTTGTTGTTGTTGTTGTTTTTTAAGTCCGTGGGGGGGGGGAGGGGGGGAGGGGTGACTAAGGGCAAGGAGGTTTGAATGAGCGCATGATTTTATCAGACTACTCTACACTGGAGAGAAGGGGATTGGGAGAAAAAGACTGTCAAGATGAAATAAGATTATGTGACGAGAGGTAATAACAATGACATTATCTCCGACTTTCGAGCGTCAGTACCAGTCCCGTGTCGCTCAAAAAATATAATCAATGCGTTTTCTTTTGTTGTTTTTTACGGACTGTTAAATTGAGTCATGGCTTCCAGGAAATTTTGGGCTGTTAAAGTCATATCATTCATGCTTGGCAGTGTTCTCCCAAGGGCCCGTCTCGTGGTGGCGTGAAGGGTGCGTACAGTGAGGAGGTGCTCCGCGTGAAGGTGAACGGGCCGTTAGTTTGACGGCGTCTGGTTGAACAAATTACAAAACAGTTTCGCCACCGACTTTGTAAATAAATAATTATAGTATTCAAAATCCTATACGCTAGGGTTTAGCTCATTCATTAACATTAACTTAAAATATGAATTAAACTAAGGTATATATGAAGCAGTTCCCTTTTTTCCCTCAATGCTGCTAAGGATGGACTTCGACGTTACAAACGTACATTCATTCTTTTTTTTTTGCCTCGCATCGGAAGTAGCAGGAAAACTTATAAAACGCTTAAGCTTCGCCTTTAAGAGTGGAACGCGATAGCGTCAGCGGGCCCCGTTCGCATCGCCTTCTCATTCGCTTATCATGCTCTTCCCGCAAGCGAGCAGGAAGTACTGAGGACATGACCTAGTCAGTAACGTGTCTGGCTCGCAAACCAAAGGTCGTGGTTTCGAACCGCGCCTAAATTCTTCCATTTTTGTTTTAATGACAATGAATTACTTTGTAAAGTGAAACCATTTCAGACATCTGGCGACCTTTAGTCCGCGCTATACTTGTCATGTTTTTTTAATCGCTTTCATTTCACGCGTGATATCACGTTTTAAGTGAGCGTTATGCGTTGCTTGAAATTTCCACGCGACGTCATGCGGCTGTGACGTCATGACCCTCTCGACCAATCAGCATTTTTCCGTCACGACGTAACCGGCGCCGACGCCGGCGTTTCTGCGACACGAGCTCCTTAACGCGCGTTAAAATTAAAGAAAAGGACGTATGCCCACCCCTTAACTCGCATCCCGAAGAAGTGGACAAATTATCTACAGGGTGAAATCGGGAAAATAAAACCGGGTTCTTTGTTCCTCATAAATAAACTTCGCATCGCAGAAAGCTGGAACTGCTTGAAAATGTTACGCTAGCGGTAGTGATAAAATGCGAAATTTCGAGCAGATGACATTACTTGAATCAAAAAAACGTTCAACCTTTTCACTCTGGTGAAGAAGGAAGAACAGCGAAGCTGTACTATGGTGAGAATGAAGTATTCGCCGGCCGCAAGTCTGTAAGCCAGAGTGGAAAGTCTGGAAAGGTTGCCGCCATCGATAAGTGACGGCGGCAACCAGACAACCGACATGCCGGTATTTTGTGTTGCCGCCGTTGCTCATAGATTGCGTTAGCTGTCCAGAGTTTAGTGTCATCATTCGTTTGCTGACGGTCACGATACTGTGGAAACTAGCTCCTAAGATACAAAAGAAAAACAAAAATTATCGATGAGCCGATGTCCAGTTAAGCCTCATATATATCAAGCTAAAATTTTAGTTTGTTGGATTGTGAAGTAATTATGTCAGTGAAACAGCCTGTCAGCAAGAAAGAAAACAAAATTGTCTAACTGATGTTCTTTTTTTTTCACGGAAATAAATTATACAGGCGCCCAGCACGTCAAATGTTGGTACGATGCAAATTAAACTTAGGTGGACGTCGGATCACAGTATGTAGGCTAACGCTTCTAAGGCACTTTAGACGTCCCGAAAAAATCGGTTCTTCAAGGTGGCTGCCATTTACTACGGAGATGTAAGCAGGTATATGCGTAAGTGTACAGTGAACAAATCGAGGAATGAACTTACCTGGTTCAATACAACAAACAAAAACCCTGTTTGGGCAATCTACGCCACCACTTCGCAGACGATGCACGCGTAGTAAGAAGTTCAGCCAAAAGATTGCGTACGCCGCGTCTGCGAAGAGCCGGCCGATTCAGGTTTTTTTGCGAGATCGCCTGCTACCAACCGGAATTGGCCGACGCTCTCTGGACGTGAGCGTACGCCACCTGCCGACAGCACTTGTCTCTACTCGTGCATCGTCTGCGAAATGGCGGCGTAGATAGCCCAGAACAGGTTTTTGGTTTCTCTTTTTTGAATAAGATAAGTTAATTCCTTGATTGTTTTATTGTAAGCTTTTACCTCCTGCTTGCCCCTCTGTAGTAAAGTCCAATGCGATACGTTGAAAAACCGATGTTTTGCTGGGCCGTCTAAACTGAATTAAAAGTGCCAGTTTGCATTCGACTTAGAATTCTTTGTGATTTACTTCGTATATTTTCATTTACCTAACAACATGTAGCTCCAATTTCCTCATTTTATCACCAACACTAGCGTCCCTTTATCATGGAGTTTCAGCTCTCTGCGATGCGTGGCTTATTTTTGCAGGCTCGAAATATTGGGATTCATTTTCTCGATCTCACCCCTGTATTATTCAGTATAGGGGCTATTCATTGGCGACCATATTTGAGTTTCTGGCTGCTGAACGTGTGCTCACGGCGATGCTTTTACGGTGCTTTTGCAACGTGAAATCTATACCATAAAGATTATCCGTCTTGTGCCACCTATATCTGTAGGCTCACCCTTAAAATGCGCCGTGAACAGAGCACTTAAATACGGCGTCCAGTGATTACTCTCTGGAGGCAATGAGCTTATATATAGACTCGCGCTGCGCGTGGCAATGCACAGGGCACTTACTGAGCTCCAGATATTTGGCTATTCCCGTCACCGAGAGGAGCAACAACCCGAATATCCGCCAAGTAGACGATTGCCACCGAATCTAGGTAGAGTGCTCACGCAGTGCTCGTGTTCACTCCCTGATCAGGTATTCGATTATCGCCTCCTTCGGGGTGATTTTTAGAGCTACGTAAATATCTGAATTTCAACCGGTGCTCCATCACACTTCGCGGAGGAGAAACTGAAAGAACTATTCCGCTTCTATTCGCGAGATTTTACGGAACAAATATAAGCTTCTACGTTATTCTAGATCACTGCTGTATCCTGCAGTGACACATTTTCATCGAAATTTTGTGAGAATATTGCGACGACTAACCCCATGGGGTTAGTCGTCACAATATTCCGTGTGTCCCATGTCTTAAGTGTGTCCGATGTACCGGTTGTAGAATTTATATTAAACCAACTACAATAACTCTTATTAAATAGCAAAGAGCAACTTATTTGAAAAATATCAAATGTGAACTTGAACGGTGGGATCACAAATTTGCTAGGCATCATGGTAAAGACGCTTAATTGTACTTTGTACACATAAGGTTCATTCATACTAAATCGAAGCCATAAATATACACAACGTTCTCGCGACAAAGTCGAAAAGGATCAATAATTAAAGAAAAATATCATTGGTGTATCCTTAGAAAATGCGTTGGCATGACCGTTGGGAAACGCAAACTGCGTCCGTTGCCTGACTCTGCTTTCGCTCTTCACCGGTTTCGGCAGCACTTGTTCTTTGTTCGCAATTCGTCTTTTTTGTCGCCTACTTGAACCAGCGTACTTGGTTCACACTCCATTTCATAGCAAAAACCATAGGCATACGCGCTCCGCACACCTGCAAGTTCAGAATCGGCCCAGGATTCCGCGCGCGGCCCTTCCGCTTCCGTGACATCGCCTCCCTCTCGCCTCGACGAGCGGCGCGCGCATTGGCCGCCGCCCCGTGACGTCACCTTCCTTTCGCCTTTGTCCTTCTCTACTCTCCCTCCTCCTATGCGATGCGCTTTATCTACACTGCTTTGTCCACTAACGGATGCCGCCAGTTTTTCCCTGTCATGCGGGTATTAATGCTAACACATTAATAATACCTGTATGTAATCATTATATTTCGAACTCCTCTTTATATCTTTCTTCCTAACGCCGCAATTTGGCAAGCGCTTCAAACTCAGCCATTGAAAAGCGCGATGCGTCTCGACATCATCCATCGCGACAGGTTACGCCTGTTACGTCATAGACAATCTCGGGGCCAAGCGTGCCGTACGAGCTTCGCCACTTGGTGGCCTCAACGCGTTGCAACCTTGCTTATTCGAGGTGCATGCGCGTCCAAACACTGAACGACCGCACGACCGCATCTCATAATTCCCTCGCCCAACCGCCACCACGGCTTTCGCGGAGTGATCTGCGGTTATGTGTGCTGAATACCCCAACTCGAAGATTATTAGTACAATTGCGACATCAGTCACCTACGCCGGTGCCGGCTTTCTTGCAGCGAGGTGGCAGTCAAACGAAGCGGTTATTTGGTCAAACCGTGATGTTGGTTGGCCCAAGTACTACGTTAGCGTCACTTAGTTCTAACGTTCTAACTACAAAAATGATTACCACAAAGCGTGGCATACGACCACGCGTGAGACGAACGTATGATACGGAGAGCTTCGGTACTTCGACGTCGTTCGCAAAATGGTGTACGAGCGCACCGGCGTCTCGCAATCGTCAATACATTACGCTTGCGCCTATGCCCTCTTCCGCACAATAGCACGGTGTGTCGCCATAAACGCCCAGAATGATCGCCAACATTTAATCCGTGCAACGACGCAAAGCCAACTTTTTCGAAGGGACGGTCGCCCTGCTGTCAAATTCATCAACATGGCAACGGCTCTACGAAGTTTGCTGACGCGGTAACCGGACAAAAGCTCACCGGGCAGAAGCTCACCGGACTAAAGCTCACCCGTTTTTTCCCAGACCCGGACAAAAGCTCACCTCGTTTATTTTTGCTACCCAGGCGAAACACGGGCTGGGATAAAGTGCGGACGCGATGGATATTGCACCATTTTTTAGGAGAACTGGTACCCCATCCCATGCAAAGGTGTCGACAGATACGCCATAGCAGGCAGAGAAGAGTGACCGCAGAAGCGAAGTCACCCTTCGATGACCTCGCTTTTTCGTTGTGCTTATGTCACGCTCAACGCGCACATAAAGGTTAAACACAATGTCTTTTCATTAGTAATGCATGGGTTTTCTTGTGGTTCAGGGTAATATTTGAAGTGAATGTTAAGGAAAATTAAATTCTTTCCGTCATTGTGCGTCGTAAATGTATTTGAAATCAATGATTATTTATATCAGGGTTATGTGAAAGGGAAGCTGAAGCAAAACTGTAATATACAAACCATTGAGTTGCGAATTTTTAAGAATATTTTGATGGAACGGGAGTTGGCCCTTTTGGACAAGTACAATACAGATGACCAATGTAGAAAGCTGTGCGGGAGTTTGGATAGGCTGGCGCTCCCTCCACCACAGCATGTGCCCGAAGGACTAACCTACATCAGGGAAAAGTCTACCGGTGACATTGGCGACCTGCTGGACTACTTTGATTGCACGTATGTCAACGGCTTCTTCCGTTATGCTTCTGCTCCTTCTGCGGTGGCACCCAGAGCGAATTCTTTCGTTGGCGTGACTGTGCGCCGACGACGACCGGGGTTTCCCCGGAACGGTAGAATATGTACGACGCCACTCTTCTATAGATAAAGACCGGACGAACAACACCTGCGAAGGATGGAATACTGGGTTCCAGAAGCTTGTCGGCCACGCCCATCCAAGCGTCTGGAGGCTGATTGAATGCCGACAGAAAAATCAGGCGCTCGTTGCCACGGCATTGACACAAGTGTGTCAATGCCGTGGCAACGCGCTTCTCTGGGGTTCACCGGAGTGGTGAACCCCAGAGAAGCGGGTGCGAAAAATCACTCTGCGCCTGCAGAATAGTCTGAAAAATATTTTCGAGGGGTTCCAGGTACACCGAGATCTACCAAGACTGCTGGAGCTAGTAAGGAACTGCATTCGCTTCTAACCAATCGATAAATAAACTTGTTTCTACTCTAATTAACAAACCATGCGCCTGTCAGAGTTAGTTTATGGTTGCATTTCAGTGCCGCACGCATGCACCTAAGTTGTTCGCACTCGTGTTAAGACCAACATGAAATTTTATCCTGGTGAGCTCTTTGTCCGGGTCTTTGAAAAAATGGGTGAGCTTTTGTCCGGTGAGCTTCTTGTCCGGTGAGCTTCTGTCCGGTGAGCTTTTGTCCGGTGAGCTTTTGTCCGGGATTCGCTGACGCAGCCTTGCGTGGCCTACTCTCAACGGTAGCTCTCCGCCAATCTCTCGCGTTCGTGTACTGGCCTAATTCGTCATACACTGGTATCGCCGTACTCCTGAGGCGCGGTGCAGCTCTTGCGGGGCCGGTGACAACAGAACCCACCAAAGGAGTTTCAGGAACATCCGCTACGGGAAATTTGTGAGCGTTTAATTCGTTTCGAGTATCTTTTCTCGCGTGTTCCAACTAACAACTGGTGTTTCTGAAGTCATTGTATCCAATCAGCTCATATTTAGGCAAATATTTAAGCACTAAAATATTGTTCTTGTACCGCTTTAAGTTTCGTTGAAAAACTGAAGCAATTTGAGGTCATTGTTGCGGTGTTATCAAAAACCAATTTATAAATAAGGATTAAATAAAGAATGGGTTACTCTTTGAAAAGACATATGTAACAACAGTTTAAGCGATTCATTTGATTATAAGCTTTTGCACACTCGATAGACATACTAAAATGCATTTTGTGTACTTGCTAAGCGTTCATGCAACAATGGAACCAGTCTTTATTACTGAAACTTTCAGTTCCAGAATTTGAGAAGCCAGCTTCTGCACACTACTCAATTTAAACTGGCCTGACCCATACAAAAATGGTCTATGGTCGTCTATGGAAAATTATATGGTAGGCTATCACCCCTATGGCCCTCTATGGTCGGCCTTAGAAATCCATGAAGACAGCTACAGCCAGCTATAGAAAAATCTATGGCCCTGTGTCTAAAGACTGGGAACCAATAAATTTTCTTTACCCGCCTATAGAAAAGTCTATGGCTACATAGCCTAAAGACTGGGAACCAATAAATTGTCTTTAAACGTCTATAGTATATTTTGTGGCCCTAAGTCTAAAGACTGGAACCAATAAAATTTCTTAGAAGCCTAAAGAAAATTACATGGTTCCATTTCTAAAGACAGCGAACCAAGAAATGTTCTTTACCCGCCTATAGAAAATTCTTTGGCCCCGAGTTTAAAGACTGGAAACCAATAAATTGTCTTTACCCGTCCATAGAAAAATTTATGGCCCCGAATCTAAAGACTAAGAACCAATAAATTTTGTTTCCACGCCTATAGAAAATCACTACCGGCGCTCACTGTTTTAGTAAAAACACTCCAGGTTAGAAAATTAAATCAATACTAAATTTCTGTAATGCCGGTGACAAACCATGGCCCAAGATATGTTCACTGCTGTTGCAACGAGTCGTGAAAACCAGTAATATTGTTTGTTTGAAAATCCATTAAAATACTTGTGCAACCATTAAAATTAATTATTACCCCAAAGTAAAAATAAATTACTCTGGCGCAGAACACTGCAATCAAACAATAGCTTGATTGCAATCTTCAGCACTAGTGTATCGCATGTCATCACTGCATTGTCAACCTGATTCATCAAACTTATTAAAAAGATAATTAATACATTTTAGTTAATTAGCCTAATGATCTACATTTGCTTTTTTCAGGGTGTTGAGTTAAGAGATGGGGGCTATTCCAAGAGACAATTCAAATAACGTATTACGTAGGAGTAATATTGCTCCGCCTCTCCGTGTTTTTGCGACAAATGATGGGTCACCGGCGAAGTCGGATTCAAAAAATTAGACTGCCATATATACAGCTAGCGCGAACGTAGCACATGAAGAGAGTGGGTCCGGTGTCGCGACGTTGTTCCTGTTGTGTGGGGTAGTGCTCTGCTTGTGTCCGTGTATTCTGTGTGTTCAGACATGTACGTATTATCTACCATGCAGCGTTCAAAAGTCAAGGGTACTTGAAGTAAAATTTTTTTTTTAGTTTGCTGGCTAAAGAGAGCTATAGGGTAAGCCATAGAGAAGTCTTTAGCCAACCATTAGACAAGCTAAAGAGCGCTATGGCTGGACAACGATAGGGCCATAGACAAAGCTAAAGAGGCCCATTAAGGCGACCATAAAAAATGCTAAAGACAGCCATAGAAAATTCTCTAGCTAATTGGACTAAATAGCTAAAGCCGACCATACAAAGAATTTTCTATAGCCGACCATAGGACACTTTTGTATTGGTCAACACGATTCATCAAACTTATTAAAAGTATAATTAATAAATTTTAGTTAATTAGCCCTAATGATCTACATTTCCTTTGCTCAGGTGTTGAATTAAGAGATGGGGGCTACCCAAGAGACAATTCAAATAATGCATTAAGTACGAGTAAAATTTGCTCCGCCTCTCCGTGTTCTTGCGACAAATGATGGGTCACCGGCAAAGTCGGATTCAAGAAATTAGACTGCCACATATACAGCTGGTGCGAACATAGCATGAGTGAAGAGGGGCGGGGGTCCGGTGTCCTGCGTTGTTGCTGTTGTGTGGGGTAGTGTTCTGCTAATGTTCTGGTACTCTTTGTTGCTCAGAGATGTATCTATATCTCACCATGCAGCGTTCACAGTCAGGGGAACTTGAAGTACATTTTTCTTAGAGTTTGCTGGCTAAAATAGAGCCATAGAGTAATCCATAGAGAAGTCTTTTAGCCAACCATTAGAAAGCTAAAGAGCGCTATGGCTGACAGCGATAGCGCCATAGACAAACCTAAAGAGGCCCATAGAGGCGACCATAAAAAATGCTGAAGATAGCCATAGAAAATTCCTTTAGCTAATTGGGCCAAATAGCTAAAGCCGACTATACAAAGAATTTTCTATAGCCGACCATAGGATATTTTTGTATGGGAAGTGCCAAAACTCTTCAGCCGCAATCACACTGCTCATACGTCTTGCAAGAGACATGGATGTTCGCTGCTAATATGACAACATAAGTGTCTGCGGACACGAACCAAGCGTGTTAGTGGCACGTTTATTTAATACATACGTAGGCTTCGATCGTGTCTGTAGGCTGTTAGTACGTTGGCATTAATAGCCTGCCTACACGACAGCGAAAAGTGCGTCTACAGACGAAACAGTGGGAAGGAAAGCGCGCCGAGTAGACATGAGGAGAGTAGTGAAGGACAAAGGCGAGAAGGAGGCGACGTCACAGGGCGGAAGCCAGTGCGCGCACGGGAAACCGGTAAACAGCAAAAGCGGTGTCATGCAACGCCAGGCACCGGATGCCGCTGCTAAGCGTGCACGGCAGGCGAACAAGACAAAGGAGCGGCAGCAGCACCTACCTAGCTCGGCTGGCCAAAATGCGGCTCACGAAACGGCAAGCCGACGCTGGTATGAGTGCAACAGAGGCTGGGGCGAAGCGGGCTCTCAAGCCCGTTTCTGCCGGGAAGAAATTAAAGGAAGATGCATTGGTGGAATTTAGGGAATGTGTTAAGCAAGATTCCTGGGAAACGACACACGCGCCCCTTTAGGGAAACGCTAACGCCGACGTGGTGGCGTTTCCCAGGGGTTATGATAACGCATTCCCTAACGATCCAGCAAATGGATTTTCCTTTATTTTCTGTGACCATTGTGGCGGGTTCGTCATGCAAGCCAGAAACATGCACCAGATCTTGTCTGTAGGCCGGCTTTGTATGACATACGAACAGTGTGACCGCGACCTTAGAGGCAGCATATTCAAGTCAGAAGAAAATATTCAGTTTTTAACAATATTTTTAATAATAACGACGGGCCTATCAACAAATCAACATGAAAGAAAGAATAAACATGTAGAACAAAGACAACACAACCGCATCCTTCAACCGCATTAACACACTCTTCGTCCAGCAATACTGTGAACAAACTTGGCTCTTCTGCGGTATTAAGGCTTTATGCTCGCGCTCCTCCTGTTAGCTTTTCTTTTTTTTTCTTTCGAGGTTTCTGCTTGTTGTTTTTTATTTGAGCCCGGACACCCCTAATATCTCCTGGTAGTTTTCGTCTCATGCGATGTCGGTCGCCTCCGTCGTCCCAGAACGCCGACTGAGGACTCGGTGTCGTAAACAGGGCCCGGCACAACAACGCCCCGGGGACCAGTTGGGGAGCGGAACCAAGGGCCGTGTTAACTGCCCGCGAATGACCCGGCTGCGAAGTGACCCCTCCAAGGCCCGTTATTAAAGGCGCCTATCGGACAGAAACACGGCAGAGGCACGGGCACAATACGATTATCTCATGTTCGGCGCTGTTCGAATCATCAGAGTGGTTGATGATCTGGCAGCTCTAATCTGGAATATGAAAGCACATGATAACTAGGAGAGGTGTTTCTCTAAAAAATGCATGATATAATTCATGTAGGCTCGACAAAAGGGAGCCTGATGGTTACGTTACAGTCATAAATATAAATAAACAAAGAGGTCGAACATAAGATTATTTGCTACCATCTTTGGCCTTTTCG
>JAZHYW010036394.1:0-43278 GCA_037355805.1 Ixodes ricinus
GGATGCTGACGGAGTCGCTTTCCGACGGCGACGACTCCATGCGGTCCTTATTGTCGGTGGCGGATTCCACGGGAGTTCGTGGCCTCACACCTGGGTCGCTTGTCGAGGAGGAGGAGGTGGCTGCTCCGGTTTGGGCTTCTGGGCTTGCCGGCGACTCGCCTTCTGCTGACTCGTCGATGCTGAGGGAGAGGGGGGAGGGACTCGGCTTCCGAGTCGGGGTCTTCGCGTTTGCTGGTCTCCGAGGGTGCGGCTGGTGGTACCTGCGGAGTGTCAGGGTGGGTCCCGCCGACGAGCGGGTGGGTCTCTGCAGGCTGGGGGGGGGGGGGGAGGCACCCGGAACGCTGTCGGTTGGGCGGGGAGCCGTCATCGGGGGTAGGGGTGGCTAGGATCTGAAGGACCCTCGTCTCGAATCAGTGCCGAGTAACTCCGGCGCTGCATGCAGTCCGTGGTAGCGTGGTTGTGATTGCAACGCTTGCTCGGGGCGCTGCAGCCGTCAGTGGCGGTAACCGAAAACACCACGCCGGTCGCAATGGGGTCTCCGAACAAGCGGCGCCCGAGTGGCCCTCCAGGCAGCAGCGGGCGCAGACCTTCTTCATTCCTCGGTATTCGCACATCACACAGTGCCCTCTACGTTGATGAAATTCGGCACGGGCGTCTTCATCTCCATGCGGAGGGCTCGCGTGCTGGCGAAAAGCTTCGGCTGGTCTTTGTAGGTCAGGTGGGAAATGACGAGCACCTTCCCGTGAGAACTGAAGACGGCTTGGAGGGCGTCGTCGGGGACGTAGAGGGAGCCGGAAGACCGTCACGTGGATGATAAGCGGTCCCACCTGTTCGAGCGGGACCACGACGTTTCGAAGCAGCAGGTGGCCCTGCGCTACCATCTTGTCTGCAGCTGCCGTCGAACTGACTTGCAGCCAGGAACTTCATTGCACCAAAGTGTTGCAAGTGCGTCAAACTGTCTTCACCAACGAGGCCATACAAGCTGTCGATAATTTCATTGACTGGGACTTTGGCGGGTGCCGAGAGCACGAAAGACTGAGCCTTTGGCGGGGCCTCTGATGGCGGCATCTTCCGTGGCAGCAGGGTAGGTGCCCCGGTGACGCGCGACTGAGGGACGCGGGCCACAGGGGGACGGTTCTGGCGTAGCAACTGTCGAGAAGCTCGAACTGTGATCTTAGCCAAAAGTGATCGGGGATTTCGACTGATTCTATGGTTACACAGTTTTAGGTGTAATTCGGAGTCACCCTAAACAAGCGCCGTATAGTGCCCAAGGACCTGTTATATCACTTTTAAACTTTCTCGTCAATGTCAGCGTTTTCAATATTGTGCATGGTGTCCACCCTCCAACCTGGATGAGCTGCAGAAATCACTTACATTATTATCATCCTTGTACAGCTTCAAAAGACGTTGATATTAAGTTACAAACGCTAAAAATGCTATAAACAGTCCTGCTGACTCCAAGCTAAATCCTGTATTTTTGTTGTTGTTGCGAATTCTCGGCTTTTTATGCAATTCCTGCTAAAACAACAATCACGAGAATGACAATATTGTGAAAGATATCTGCAGCTCAGCCAGGTTGAAAGGCGGATCGCATGCACAGTATCAAAAATGCTGACATTGACGAGAAGTTTTAAAAGTGATATGACAGGTCCTTGGGCTCTATAAGGCGCTCGTTCAGGGTGACTCCGAATTACGCTCAAACACTGTGTAGCCATAGAATTGCTCGAAAATTACCGATCACTAAGGAGCTGAAGGACATCGTTCCCATGATTCCTGGAATGCGGGCCGGGGCGTTTGGCAATTTAGCAAACGCACTGTATCTGAAAGAAATCAAGATATAAATGATGTATATTCTATCATGCGGTTTCAGTTATGAGAGAAGGAAAACTGATTGTAGCCTTAGCTTATTAGTAGTAGTAGTGAGCACTCTGAAAGAAGGCCAGAGGTCATCATAACCAGTCAGTTGACTATATAAGATTTACATTCATATCAAGCCATAGCCAGGGGGACCCATGAAAACCGCAACCCAGAAATTTTCTATTTTGCTGGCGCCTCCTCTCCCCTTCCCCCTCATACAGCATTTTGGCTACGTGCCTGATTCATATGTGAGTGTGATATCAACACGACAATTTTGGCAATCCTCACCAGAAGCATGCACCTATCAGCTTAACCCTCAAACGCTACATACACAATTGTGTACATCGTTTAAGAGAAATATTTCTTGTTTGCAAAGTAGGCACTCTCCAGTACCTATTTGAACACTACTCATTTTCAAGAGCAACGCGCCCTAGCTCAAGAACAACTGGTTACAGTTCCCAGTTGTCTTCAAACTGCTTCCAATTGGTTTCCTACTAATCCCAGTCGGCTTCAACCAGTCCCAGTTGGTCCCCAACTGGTTCCAATAGGCTTTGAACTGGTCCCAGTTGGAGCCCAGTTGGGACCAGCTGCTTCTAGTTGATGCAACTAATGACCAACTGGTTCCAGTTGGTCCCCAACTCGGTGCCAATCGGTATTCAACTGCAGTTGGAGCCCAGTTGGGACCAGCTGGTTCCAGTTGAATACCAATTGGGATCAACTGGTCCCAGTTAAAACCAGTTGCATATTTTTACCTGGGCAAGCAGTAGCTCCGCGTGAGGCTTCACAGGGTGGCGTTCGACGTCCCGAACGACGCCATCCGGAGGGCATTCACGGAATACGGAGAGGTAAAAGACGTCGCCTGTGATCGCTGGAAAGTGCCGGGTTTTGATGGAGTTCAGTCGACCACCCGCATCGTACGCCTGGTACACAGGGAAGGTGTGGCGTTAGTCGGGAGTGTCGTGTTCCCTGGGGCTCTGAGTGCCGGGCTTTGGGAACGAGCGGGACGACTGTGTCAGCTCGTACGGCCGCGCCGTGGGACGAGGGGCTGCTGAGGAGCAGAGCGAACTGCTCATGGATGAAGACGGGGCAGAATAGGCGGTGGCCCCTGCAATGGAGACCCCCGCAGCGACGTAGACCAGGGAAAGTGATCGGCGGAGTGGCAAGGACGATCTTCCGGACCATGGCTCTTCGGGAGGGTGACCAGACTTCCTGTTTTTGGGCAGGACAGTCCAGTTTTAAAACAATAAAACAGTGTGCAAAGCAGCTGTCGAAAGTCACTTGTCCGACTGCATGGAACAGTGTGCTCATAGTAACACAGTTTTGCTTTTGTATCCTCCCCCTCCTTCTTAAACCAGAGTGTTCCGTTTTCGACCCTGAGGAATATGGTCACCTTACTCTTCGGAGGTATCGACCTCTGCAGTGAAGTAACTGAAGCCTGAATTCCAGGACAAGGATCATGAGCAACCGAGGAACGACCTAGGCGGTGGAAGATGGCGCAAGCCCCACACCGGCGTCTATCGACAAGCCTAATCCAGCAGAGATGGGCTGTGAGGCGGCTTCTTTAAAGCGTCACATCGAAGACAGTTCAGAGGTCTCTCAAAAACAGCGGCTACGTAGGCTTGAGAAGCAGTGGATGGTGCGGGATTGCTGGAAGAGCGTAGGGACCCGGCCGAGGACCCGGCCGCAGGAGACGTTGTTTCAAGCCGTCACAATAGGGTAACGTCTGTGCGACCCGTCCTGCGTAGTGATGACTAGCCAATGTAAGCACCGTACGTTTGTCCTGACACTGCTCGGCGATGCTCGCGCTAGATAAGCACTTAGTGTAGCAACCCTCAACTTTCGAGGCATAGCAGACAGAAGAAAAGCAAAGGCAAATATACCGTCTCGTCATTGAGCAGGACCTCGACGTTGTGGCGTTGCAGCAAACTTAAGTCGAGAGCGAAGACCAACCCGAGTGTATGGTGCGGCCTTTGACGACGCGTTACAATATGCGTGGAGCCATGCGGTCGGGGCGTCGGCGGGTTGCGTTCTTTTGATACGTCAAAGTCTGGGCGCCGTGGTGCCATCGGTTATGTCTTGCGCGTTGGGCCGGTTTGTAGTGTGCTACTTGTCCTTTTCGGCTCTAGACTGGTGGGTAATTTGTTTATATGTGCCTACCAGGGCCGAAGGAAGGCGGTTATTTTTTGAAGATATCGCAGCCCAACTGTCAGTGTAATCGTTTGGTCATACTACTCGGCGACTTTAATTATGTGTGCGAGGCACGTGACAAATCTAGCTCTACTGCCATATAGAGATGCTGGTAGGTCAGTATTAGAAAAAATCATTAGTGACTGGAGTTTAGAGGCTGTGGGAGAATGTCTTGCAAAATAAAACGGCGATACAGATGTACCCACTTCCAAGGGGTCAGCCATGCTCGCCTGGGCAGGGTTTATGTTTCGCTGGAAGTGGTTCCTTCATGTTGTTACTACATTGTTCTCCAAGTTTCGTTTAGTGATCATTGTCTAGTCAAGTTCAGAATAAGTAGTAAAAGAAAATAGAAAAGTTTTAGTTGAAATTGTGGAAATTAAATTCGAAGCTTTTAGAGAACGAAGTTTTTGTGGCCCAAGTCCATTCCTCTTCAGATGAAAGCGAAAGCAGTCATCAACCGTTATACGGAGTCCGATAGGAATTTTTTTAAACAGCAGATAAAACAAGGTGCTTTAGAAAGAGCTGGGGCCATTTCGTACAAAAAAAGAAAGGACAAAGCATTTCTACAAGCGAATTTGCAGGCAATGATCAAAGAAGAATGCAGTGCATCGGGCACATTCAAGAATGGAATTCATTTGCTGAAGGCAGAACTTTAGACTAGGATAAGGATCGTTATCTAGGGACGCTATCTAGAGCGAGGGCTGAAAGATTGAGCGTGGGAGAGTCACCCACGAAGCGATCCTTGGGCATTCAAAAACGTTACGATCGTCGCAACAAAATAAATGAAGTTGAACGTGACGTAGCAGCTACGAGCGATAAGAATGAGATTGAGACGGCATATTTTTGACTATTACAGTGGGCTAGCTGCTTTCTGCCAGTCCCATCAAACTGGAAAGTTTCCAAAACGAATTTTCGTCTGGCATGCCGAGATTAGTGGACGAAACAAAATATTGGTTGGAACAGCCTATCACTAACAAGGGAGTTATAATAGCAAAATACGCTCTAAATCCAGGGAAGTATCTTGGGCCAGCTGGGTTAAGTGCAACCTTTTGCGTTCAAGCGTGAAATTTCACCCTTCTTAACAAAACATTTCGATGAAGCTTTTGATGCTAATGCTCTTCCATCGTCCTTGCTTACTTCCCGCACAAATTTAATTCCGAAAACAGAGGACACTGTCCGTCTTCGTCAGGTCAAATCCTATCGTCCAATAAGCCTAACAAATGTCGATTATAAAATTCGAGTGAAAATATTGACAAAAAGGTTACAGTGTGTTATACAGGAAATAGTATGGCCTCATCAAATTTTTTTGGAATTAAAGGAAGAACAGTACTCACAAATATTCATATAGCGCAGAGCCCTCTGGAGTGTTGTGATGTAATGCAAGGATCTGTAGCTATGCCTACAAGCAGATCTGGAGAAAGCGTTCGATCGCGTGCCGCCCGACGTTCTTTTATCGGTCTTAAATTACATTAATGTTGGCTCAGTAACTACGGGAAGGAGTGCGCATTGCGTATAGCGGTTGCACGACGAGACCCATAATAAATAAGGCTCTAGGAAAGTGTAAACATGTGCAACGTTCAGTCCGACAAGGGTGCCCTTTGTCCCCCCCCCCCCTTTTTTTCGCGATTTACGTAGAACGTTCTCTATGTTTAAGTGTTATAAGCGACAGTATTATTAGAGGGTTTAGCTGCAATCGTACGTGGTACGGGTTTTAGAATACGCGGACGATATTGCCACGTTTTGCAGTACCTACGAGGCCATAGTTCAGGTAGTAAACACAGTGAAACGGTTTTGTGCAGTAAGCGGGACCGCAGTCAATTGGAACAAATGCTTAGGTTTCTGGCACGTCGAGTGGACTTCGACTCCAAGTGTGTTTGTGAACATGAAGTGGGTAACCACCCCAGAAAAATACTTAGGTGGGCCGCTGGAGAACTATCGCGATTGCGAGCCCTACTGGCGCAGTCAAGCAGTAGAGCTACGTGAGAAAGCGGATAAATGGAGAGGTAGTAAATAGTCAATTTTCGCACGCGCCACTGTATGCAACGTGTTCTTTATCAGTCTGGTACGTACTACAAGTTTTACAATGTTCTCGAGTAAATGTACAATGGTTTCATCGGATTTTCGCCGTGTTTATTTGGGGCTCCTCTTGGGAAAAAGGTGAGTAGAATGAACCTTTCCCGGTCTGTCCGAAAAGGGGGCCTAGGCCTGTCACATTTATTTTTGCGTCAAATAATTAGCCGTTTTTTTTTTGTGATGCCAGTGATCTTTTTTTGCGCACCGTGTGCCAAAGCATGCTGGGTAGGGCATTGCCTGAGTTGGTTGTCACAACATCAACGGTGCCAGGAGCCCTACATGGCTACCTCAAAGAAGTGGTAGAATCTTGTCGCTTCTTGGCAGCCCGTTTTTTTGTGGACTACTTGAGTAGTGTGACTCGTAAAAAGGTTGTATAAGGACGTTCGCGATTTTGTTCTCCCAGTTCCCATGTATAGAGTTGTGTACAACGATGGCCCAGGACTGGACGTCTTAAAACGTGTGAAGCGCATGTTAGTGTTTCCCGGCGTCAAAATGTTTTTCTTTAAATTACATACTAGTACTTTACTGGTAAAGACATGGTTGGAAGAGAAGCGGTTGTTTGGGTCGTGAGGTGCCGATTGCCTCCTCTGCAGAAATCCGGAGACGATTGAGCATGTCTTCTTTGAAATGTCGGGATTGGGTCTTTCTGTGGGATGTGCTTCAAGCGTACCCTGAAGAAAGATTTACCACGTGATCCACGCGGAATCAGGTTTCTGTCAGTAGAAAACGAGGATGGCTTTGCGATGGACTTGGTAATGCTACTGTGTTTACACAGCATCTGGAGGACTCAGGATGGCCGTGCGTCACTCTGATAGTGATGTACGCGAGGCAAGCGCATATTTCCGCGAGAGTGTTGCCTCTTGCGTCGCAGTCACGAAGGCCCAGCAGAGTGAGCCTGAGTGGCTTTGGCGCATCAAAGCGTTGTTGACCATGAGACAGTTGTAGTGCCACGATGCTGGCCAATGCAAGCTGGCCATGCCATCACTGTCTTAGCGCTGAGGCCTTAGAGAGCGTTGCTGTCCTGTTGACTTGTCATATTGCAGTAATAAAGAAAAAAAGTGCCTTGCGTGGCCAGTCAGTAGCGTGTCTGGCTCACAACCGAAGCGTCGTGGGTTCGAATCTCGTCTAAAGTTCTTCTAATTTCTTTAAGGTCAAGTGAATTGCGTTATAGAGGGATTATTCATTTCAGACATGCGGCGACTTTTAATTCGCGTTACATGTTTTTAATCACTTTCATTCCACCCGTGACGTCACGTTTCACGTGAGCGTTGTGGGTTGTTTGAAATTCCCGCGGCAGGTCATGTGGCTGTGACGTCATGACCCTATCGACCAATCAGGATTTTCGCGGCACGCCACCGATTTTCTGCGACACGAGATCCTAACGCTCTCCCGTTAAAAGACGTCACGACTGGTGTCAGTCCGGGCAGAGCCGTATATAGAGAGAGTTTGGTCAATTGGAGGAGCGGGCAGAGCCAGGGCGTGCACCAGACGCAGAAAGAGGGCTTGGCATGCTCTCTTGGCCAACCAGAAGCCGAAAAGTGTCCCCTAGCGGCGGTGGCAGTAAAAGATAGTTTTAATAAGAACGTAAGTGTTAAATGTTGGAACTCTTCATGGCGGAAAATAGGGTGCACGTGATGTTTCGATTATGATCATGCAGAAAGATGTAAGAAACGAATGTGCCGCTCGAACTCTGCTTTGCTCGGACAGAGTGTGAACGCTCGGACGGCAGATTCCCGGCCTTCGGCGCTTGGCGTACGGTTTATGTCGATCGTTCTGCTAGTCGCGCTCTTCCACCATGATTTTGGATGACCATTATAGAAATATCACGTGCACCATATTTGCTACCACCGAGAGTTACTCTGACGCACTTGTTAATATCGTTTCTCTCGACCACCGCCACGGTATTATTTTGGCTTCTTTTTGGCGAGATTCTAATTTGTGAAGACGCCCTAGAACACGCGCAGCCCGCTTTCGGCCAATGGCGCCTCCTCAATTGCCTCCTATACTTCCCAATGAATGACCAAACTCTCTCTATATACGGCTCTGAGTCCGGGGGAATATAACTGGCAAGCTTGCAATTGCACGCGCCGCCCACACGAGCGAAACGTGCTTGGCGGCCGAAATATATTTTTATGACGTCACGACTAATCGGAGTTTTTTTCTGCCTTTTCGCGTTTAGTCACATTTCTGGAAAAGCGATCGTGATATTCATTCACGGCATAAAAATACTCTAGAAGTTACCTCTAACTCGCGTTTTTCAAGAACCTCTTCAGCTTCCCTCTAATTATTATTTTGTGTTGACTAATTTGTATGAACAAACTACGACCTAGTGGTGTAAGAGCAAGTTTTTTTTTTGCCTACAGTATGTATATTGCTTCCTTCTAACTTCTGGCAACCTAATTGAAATATCTACGCGATATTTGAGGGGTGGGCGAGAGGGGGGGGGGGGAGGAACGGTCATGCAACTTAACTAAATGGTATACAATTCTAAAATATTTGTTTTTTTAGATACGAAAGATTGGGGCGCTTAATTTCTTCGGGCGGGGAAGGTTACTTCCGTGCACGCACATGCAAAAGAGCGCGCCTTGTAAATAGGCGGGATAAATAGACGGTTGATAAATCAGAATATATACGAATCATAACTAAACGCTAAATACTATTGGAGCTAGTACGAAAACCCTTTCTCCGGCACGCGAAGAGTTTTCGGATGCAGCCAGCATCACGACTATCCTCAATGGCACCCTCTTGAACGACTAACAGAATATCGGACAGGAGGTTAGAAACGTCAAGAATTTGTTATCATCAATATTAAGGGAAACTAAAACTATTGTTTCCTATCCCTTTCAATGTAATCTAGAAACATATCGTCTGGAATTATTCCAAGACAATCAACAAGCAAAATAACTTTTATAGGCTTGCAAATAAATGTAGCAATCTTTAAAACAAGTTGCGAACAAGTTCGGCGTTTCGGGCGTACTCAAACACAAAAATGTGCATGCGTACTTTTTTCTTTTACAGAGCTCTAGGCTACAAATTGAGCAAGCAGGTATATAGGCAAATCGATGACAGTTCCCAGCCGGCTTCCATTTTAATATGGGCTTCAGGATTAGGGACCGTGCCTAAGACGAGCGCACTCGAAATAGCAAGTTCTGCCTTCAGGAGTTCCGACGTAGCGCCGGTTTTCATCCATGCCGCGTGTATACCCGGCTGAAAATCCTATCAAGATACGTAATTTGGGACACTGACTGCCAGTCAGCAGCCCTGGTGGAACGTGCCCTGATGGTCCATCAGATGACGTCTGACTGCCAGTCAGCAGCCCTGGTGGAACGTGCCCTGATGGTCCATCAGATGACGTCTGACTGCCACTGATGGAATGTCCCAAATTACGTATGTGGTGGTCTTTGATGGAATGTACCTTCCAAATTTGCGTTTTTCAGGTAAAAGGGACCCGTACGAAAATGTCAGATACAGGCCGGAATGAAAAATGCCGGTTCCGCCTAGACCCAAAATTGGGGCACCAGTTCGTATCCACCCTGGAACCGCGCATTTCCAGCCCCAATTTTAGACCCAGGCGGTGCACCGCCGGAATTCTCGCTGCGCTCACCACTGGACTCTACAAAAGAATTTGGTGCTATGCCCTTAGCCGTTACAACCGAGAGATCGTCGCGATTTCAGACCCAGGCGGACTGGGTCTGAAATTGCGACGATCTCTCGGTTGTAACGGCTAAGGGCATAGCACGAAATTATTTTGTAGAGTCCAGTGGTGAGCGCAGCGGTAATTCCGGCGGCGCACACGGTCGTCCAGGCGTCGTCACCAAACACGGTGCACGGAACACACACACAGCACGCACAAGCACAGTATCCAGTGTTGAGTGCATCGGGAAGTTCCGGCGGGCAAGCGGTATCCGAGTTGTCCAAGTATTGTCACCAAGCACACCAGCGCATCCAGATGCCGAGCCAAACTGCAATGGGTCGGCAGCTTCACACTATATAAAGATTCAAAGCCGAGGTCAGTGGGTATCCATCCAGGGCAACGATAGGCGCGTCAGTATCCGTGCGCCCGCAGCGCGAACGTCGCCGCCGGGCGAGCGCCGGCCGGCAGTCCGACGGGAGCGCAGAAGAACCTAAACTCTCGAAGCGCTGCCGCCCACTGCAACAGACAATGCAAGGCGCGCGTCGTCACCAAACACGGTGCACGGAACACACACACAGCACGCACAAGCACAGTATCCAGTGTTGAGTGCATCGGGAAGTTCCGGCGGGCAAGCGGTATCCGAGTTGTCCAAGCATTGTCACCAAGCACACCAGCGCCAAGCGCATCCAGATGCCGAGCCGAAATGCCATGGGTCGGCAGCTTCACACTATATAAAGATTCAAAGCCGAGGTCAGTAGGTATCCACCCAGGGCAACGATGGACGCGTCAGTATCCGTGCGCCCGCAGCGCGAACGTCGCCGCCGGGCGAGCGCCGACCGACAGTCCGACGAGAGCGAAGAAAAAACTAAACTCTCAGAGCGCTGCCAGCGCTGCCGCCGACTGCAACAGACAAAGACAGGCGCGCGCGGAGAACGCCCGCTCGCAGCGCCTGCGTAGCGGATGCGCCTGTCCCTAACACGTGACCTGCGAGAGACCGCGGAAGTTCCCCGCCGACCCCCCCCCCCCCCCCCTCCCTCCCTCCTCCAGTCACGCATGTGCGCGCCCGCTGGCTGGGAGCAGACTCTACTGGAACAAGGGGAGCGGATCGGATCCACCCATCACCGTGCGATTCCAGTGCGTTGCGTCTCACTGGATCCGACTGGTTACACACAGAATCGCGCGGATCGGAACTGTCCACAAGTTTAAAACCGCGCGGATCCGTACTGGAACCGCTCCGATCTGACATTTTCGTACGGGGACATTCGTTTACAAACGGGCCCACATGCACCCAAAGCATGTTTCAGAGAAACGCCCTCGATGTCTGAACCTTTCGGGACGACCGTATACACTTTAATTCACAAAACGTATGCGACTCCGTTGAAGCTAGAGAGCAAGCATGCATGCTACGACAGACAGCCCTGGCTTCCAAGGACGAAAGCGAACAGCAGACATATCTGAACTACGCTCGCGGATGCTTTTTGTCTGCGCTCTTCGTGAAACAATAATAATGAGCTGCGACACAGCGGTAAGGCCAATAGCCCACACCAGATAGAAAGGTATAAACTTTCTAGCCTAAACCTCTCGGACCGAGTCAAGAGCATTTCAGTATTGCAGCGCGAGGTTCCGACAATGAGTGCATCGCTCTAAAGAATGCTTCGGCTGCATATGCAGTTAAGCCTTCGGCATTTTATGCAAAGCACTCGTACATCAATCGCCGTACTTCAGTTCTACTCACCTGCCATGTAGAGTACTTTCGCGTCGTAGAACCCTCCTTTTGTTCGCGCGTCTCCGGCCCAGAGACCTGGTACACCTTGTCGTCTTCAACTACACCGCTAAAGTTCCTTACATAGTCGGAACTCACGACAGACTGGGTCTTGTCGAGGAGAAATTCTACTAAAACATAAGACATTGTAGAGCCCGGGCTGGATCGACAGGGTGGCACAAGCGCGCAAACAAAACGAGTTGAGAGCGATCGTTCATGGAAGCTCGGCGAAGCTTCTATGGGCGAAGCGAAAGTGGCGAAAGTAGAAAGTGGCGCGTTTGGCGTGCTCGGCATGTTAGGCGTTTCGGCGGGCTTCTGATCAGGGTTGTCGGGTGCCCTGCTTGTCATATCTCTAACATCAGCGGTTTTATGGGCTCACGTTCCGAAATCGTTTTCTCGTGCATAGATTATTTTTCGTATTCATAGATTTGACGAAATAGTGGTATCCGAACGAACTTTACGTCCTTTGACCGTACGTCTGTCTGCACGTCAAAGCTTTTTGACGTACAGTCAGAGACAATCGATGTACAATCAGAATCGCCACCAAGAAATCTTGACGGCATTTCGCGGCGGCCGACTGCCACCAGGAAACCATCAGAAAGCCGACAAGCGGAGTCTGACTGGAGTTTGACTGTCGGTCAGAGTAACTTGTTGGCCAATCAGACGTGCTTGACGTACAATCAGGCACAGTCAGGTGTCCACTAGAAAACATCGACTGCCAGACAGGGTTACATTGATGGATTTTTCGTTCGGGTATTGGTGCCTCGCAGCCTACACGAGGAGCGGCCGGGTGAACGGCAGAGCTCTCGTCACTCCTGCCACGAGGCAACGACCAGCGACAAAAGGCCACGCCAAGCCGCCGTGAAGGGAAGCGGAGCCAAAGAGCTGGGATAAGTTCATCGGCGCTCTTTCCTCCTTTCCCTTCACTCGTAGAGAACCAGCCGTACTAGAGCAATGTACCTTTTTCCAGTAACGAGCGCCGTCTGCGGAGTTGTCTTCAAATTACATATGAAGGGCAAGACAACTTGCCTCTGCCCATCAAGAATACATTGACATCGTGCTCTTGTATTGATATTTGTTGGCTTTTTATGACCCATACAAGCATATACTCAAATAAGAATCGTCAAAAAGACGAAATATGCGCAAAGATAGGTGCTGAATATGTTGGTCGACCGGAACTTTGCCCTGCAAATATAGGACAGCGGGAAGCAAGGCCAGGAGAGGGGTTGTACGCATGCGCAGAAGCTTACTGGAAAAAGGTTCATTGTATATGCAACCTATACACTTACTCTATGCCGTACGAGCTAACAGCGCCGTTGCTAAGCGAGAGTTGAGTCAACTTCCCCTCTAATTTACGAAGAAGTCATATGGGAGACATCAGGAAGAAGCCCTCTTCCTTGATGTCTCCCTGCCCATTCTCATCGAACCCATGTACCCTCGGGACCTCATGCCTTGCCGAACTCATGAACCCACCGACTTCATAAAGTCACGCCCCTCACCGAACTCATGAACTCACCGAACTCATGAACTCACCGCACTCATGTAGCTCACCGCACTCATGAACTCACCGAACTCATGAACTCCACCGAACTCATCCCCTCATCAAACTCAAACTCACGAGTTTTCGTGGCTTACGAACTCACTCCCCTCATCTTCACGCCTGCTCGGTGAGGGTGAGTGAGGTGAGTGCACTCACGAGTTAGTTTTGCCGAGGTACGGTTCTTGTGTTGACGTGGTCATGTGTCGGTGTGTCGCATGGCTGAGAAGTTTCGGTCCTACTTGGCACTGGAAATGACTTATTTAGCAGGTATCTGCTCGACTGGCTCGACCGGCTCGACAGTTCAACCCTTTGGACGTTACACGCCCGGCGGCGATGTTCTGAGCTCTCGCACGTCATTTGGGAACGCGTCTCACTTAATATTCGGAACCTGCAACGAAAGCGAGCTGGATATCTCTCTATCTTGCCAGCACATAACACATGTAAGTGCGTACACTACGTAACGCTGAGAGTTCAGCAGGCTTTTTGTATCTCTACGCCTCCACTAGCGTGCGGGTCGGTTTTCGTACGGTTGCAAAGTCTCGCTTTGCATCTGGCTCTCGCCCTGTTTTTAACCGGATTTCGTGAGCTGGCCCTTTAGTTCAGATTTTCTTGATGGTTAGTGTACGAGGAGGTTAGAGGGAAACTGAAGCGGTTCTGCGTTTAAGGAGAAAACACCTAGATCGTCTTCATTTGGCCTCCAGGATCACGAATATCGAGATTATTTCTCAATTTGGTGCGCGGAGGCTGAACAAAATAATATTTGAAGTACCGCCGAAGCCCCTGCTTGCCGGGACGTAACGTCATACTAGGAGTTTTCGGGATCCGTGCTCTCGCGCCTCTTCAGCGCCTGTCAAAGCTATGCACGCGCACTCTTGCTATTTTTAATAAGGTCAGAAATAGACGCCAGGACTGGCGTCAATGTGGTGAAATATACTGTACCTGGCAAGCTTGCGATTGCACGCGCTGTCCCCACGAGCGACACGCGCTTGGCGGCCCAAAAATCCTAGTATGACGCACGACTGGTCGGATGTTTTCGTGTTTTCTCGCGTTTAATTACATCTGCGGAGAAGACGAACGTGATATTCATATTCCTAGGATAATGATACGCTAAAATTCACTTCTAACTCGTTTCTTTTTCAAGAAGTGTTTCAGCTTCCCTTTAACTACTAAACGATCGGGATGTTAAATAAAATATTGGGAATGTAAACATCGCCTTCTTGATGTTTCAGACCGGTGTGAACGAACAACAAAGGTTCTGACGCACCGAGAGAAGAATTTCATAGTGCAGTCTGCGCCGCGGTTGTACGAGACAGACGCATTTTCCGGGAGTAAAGGTCACCCAATCAACTGCCAATTTTATGACACGAGATTCAGGTCCTTTGTCTACATAAAACACCTGAAATAAATCATGAAACGCAAATGTGTCGGATACTTTAATGTTTGGCACACCCAAGCAAACACTAGGTGTGGCCTGATAGCTGATGTTGTAATATGAGCACATATATAAATTTTTTTCCCATCAGCTAAAATGTTATAAAAAGTTTCGGAAAATGCGTGTTTAACCCCGACGCCGCCTGCAAGCAAGAATATATATTTTTTGACCGCCACTTTCGAAGTTCGGACTCCGAAGCTCCGAAGTTCCAAGTTTGAGACGTCAAAATAATAAAAATATATATATTTTGACGCGGGACGTCAAAATGAGTTTTAAACATCTTTACGTCTTCAGGAAAAGGCGCCGCGGACGTAAACAAATAATGTTTTAGATTATTTTGAACCTGAACGTCGAAATAGTCAACGCATGAAGTATATTTGTTCGGCTTCAATGATATCTCTGGTCAGATGGTTACTATGCCTGCTTAGGATGGTGCAACTGTGGATAGTAGCCGCACACACGCAATTTCGGCAGTGAAGTCCTAGATGTCCAGAGTTTGCATTATGAAATGTTGTTGTGTTCGCGGGGTCGATTCTTGAGACACCGTCCGTTCTGCCCGATGCGTTTTAGGCTGAAAAGGGGGAAGGAGTTCTCACAAGGTCTCTCTTGGGCCTAAAAAGAAAGTCTCGAAAGGTTGAAGTGCTTTTCACCGCTGCAAACAAGCTATCCGCATATGCAAACAGTAAGCACACCTTCGCACATATATGTGAACTGCACTAAAACACTACACGACCTTTATTCAGTACGGAGAAGTAGTGATGTAAGTAGGCATAGTATGACAAGGAAGATCAGTGAATGACCATAGAGATCGTTGAAGCCGAACATATCGTGTGGCTTCACGATAAATGTGTTAAGCGTGAAACACATGTGAGCAAAAGTCGCGTCGCATCGCACCGCCATGGCAGCAACGATTGTCATGGTTACGCCGCTCAGCTGGCGCAAAGCGACGCGGCGTTTGCTCACACGTGTTTCACGCTTCAGTACGTGCTCCATTTCGCACCTTGTCAGAAAAAGAAAGTTGGTTTGACCGGCCACAAAGAGATAATAGCGGACAATTTTGTGTATATGGTGTAATAGACGTAGAAGAAAACAAAGGATAAATACAAAATACTGTTGTGAGTTCAGCGCGGTGTTTATGTTGTTCTTTATGTGTGGGCTAAATGTGCTCTCTGGGTGTGCTAATTGTGCGCTGCGAAGTCGGTAACATCATGAGTCATTTTTTATTGCTTGTTCTGAAAAGGACTTGTATGCTACCGCGCTGTCGGTGGTCTCAGCGGGTGTTGAGTTAGACTTTATCAAGAGGTCCGGCGAGTTTGTGTAGGCACGTGTCGGTATGGTAGGGGTGTTTTATCGGGTTGATTGTGTTCCTTTATTTTTCTCGTCTCTTGCTTACTTTCAGTTTTATGCAGAATTAAAAATTTTAATTGCCAGTAAGCGCCGTGTTCGTGTGCAGTTTCTTCAAGTTTTCCTTTTGTTTCGCGCTATTTTCTTAAACTATGTTAAACCATATAGCTCAATCCCAGCCGTTGTAGAAATTGAAGTCATGTGTCAAACTTTCCGACTTCAATATTTGAAGAACGCACAGGGCCGCAGTGTTTTGAACTTGGCCTGACAAGGAAAGATGGGGAATCCAGTGCGGGCTTTTCGTGTGAGTGGTTTTTGAAAGCCGGGGATTTCGGAGATGGGGCAGATAACGCAGAGTATTTGTAACGGGGATTTCGAGACGGGGTTTCAGGATTGGGTTACTTCAAGCACCACCCAAAATACCAGTATTTCTTTAGAGTTTACAAGTAAAAATTTTGTGACGCAAATTTAACAAGACCGAATTTGGGGAATGTACATTGAAGTCGGGAGTTATGCTTTCCTCGAAAAGTACCAGAAAAAATATTTTATGTAAATTCCAAGTACATACTCAGAGGAAGTACTTTAAGCGAAGTACAAGTTTTTTAAACCTGCTTAATTTCGGTGCTTTAAAGGGAAGCTGAAGCGCTTCTTTAAAAAAAATGAGATAGAGGTCGTTGCTAGCGGAGGTTTATCCCGTGAATCTGAACATAACGTTCATTTTCCCTGAAGATGTAACTAAACGAGAGAAAACAGGTAAAACCTCCGACCAGCAGTGACGTCATAAGAGGATCTTTCGGCCGCCAAGCGCGTTTCGCTATGCGGCCGAAAGCATGGCGGCCGAAAGCAATCGGAAGCTTGCTAGGTATATTCCTTCGCACCCGTACCAGTCGGGACGTCCTTTTCTGCCCTTTTTAAAAATAGCTATAGAGTGCGCATCCATAGCTTTGACAGGCGGTGAAGATTCGCGAGAGGGGAGATTCCGAAAACTTCTTTTATGACGTCACGCTCCGGGAAGGAGGGAACTGCCGCTGTACTTTGAAAATGGTTTTCTGCAGCCTCGATGCACTAGATTAAAAACTACTGTCGATATTCGAGATCCTGGAGGTCGAATGAAGACGATCTAAGTGCGTTTCTTTAAATACAAAACCGCTTCAGCGTCCCTTTAACTACAATGTGCTTGAAGTACTTCCCAACACTGTCTGAAATGAAAACGTGGTCAGGCGTTATTATTTAATTTATTCTTCTTTTTAATTAATCTTGTTTTTAATCAATCTTATTTTACACCCACAAGTGTAAAATAAAATTTGCAAGAATGCCATGGCAGTAAAGGGTCCGGAAAAATGTACTAATAAAATTTCTAAATAGATCAGTAATCTTAAAATTGTGGAAGGAGCACACGATCAAGGAAGACATTTTTTATTGAGGCTGCACAACATTTCCAGTTGCCATGTTGACACACCACCCGCTTACGCACACCTGTTGAGAAAAAAGAATAATGTTCAACGTTTTAGTAGAAGTAGTTTACAACAGAAAAAAATATATATCACAGGAAGAATTACAATATTATAGAGAACATTTTACCCAGAATAAGAAACAAAAGCTGTTCTCTAGGTAAAACCCAGGAAAATAAACTGCTGTGTTAAACAGAATAGTGTGTTACGTGGGATTCCTGACAGTGAGTGGGCATTCCTCACCCCGTTTTGTAATGAATGTTTAATTTATAACGCTTGCATTTACCGCACGCAGTTTCCCGGACGTCTGTTAACTTTGTGAATTGTAGGCTCACACTGTGGTCAGTTATTATGCCAAATGCGCTGTTGTCGTCACTATACTGGGTTGTTTTACGTCAAATCGTACAATAACAGACC
The DNA here is from genome assembly GCA_037355805.1 of Ixodes ricinus. NCBI lineage: Eukaryota > Metazoa > Arthropoda > Arachnida > Ixodida > Ixodidae > Ixodes > Ixodes ricinus. Next base: position 17,698 of record JAZHYW010036394.1, read on the forward strand.
GGGTCACATTTATTATACTCCCCTATACACACGTTCTTGGGAGGAGCATTCAGCCATATATGAACGCCGTAGCTAATTTTCTTCCGGAGATATGAAATTTCGAAGCTCGAGGCGTGTATATTGCCAAGGAGTCGCTATAGGTACTTTGCACAGCTGTCAACTTCACACCGAAGCATGCACGGAGTAATAATCTTTCCCGCTTATTTAAATAAAGCTTTACAACATTACACAGAATATTAAAAGCTGAAACATTTCATCGAAAAAAAGCTACAAAACATGCCAATCAAACACGTTTTAGAGACATATTCACAAGTTCCTTACCAAGAAACTAATTTATTGAGATGGCGCAAAATGTATTAATATGAGCACCTTTAAATCTATTTTACGATATATATATAAAAATGCTTAGCCATTATTGTAATTATGTTATTATTACAGAAGCGCAGCTGATTCTTTTGAAAGTGGCAAAATTGCACGTCAACGCTTAAAACACTACTCTTTTATATCTTTTAAGCTTTTCTAATTGTCTGCAGTCTCTTGAATGAACTTGTGATGACAAAACATCGAGAAACATACAGTGGCGTAGCTAGGCAATCCGGCAGCCGGTGCATCTACTTCTTTTGCCTAAAATTATCTCTGAAGCTCTTGTTAACCTTTGAAAACAGGATAGAATGGTCAGTAGGATGTCAAAATTTCTTTCTTCCACGGACATGCACGTTTTCTAGCCGTTCGTGCTGGCATTTCCACACGTTGCCTTTGTGTGATGGTGCCCTTCTACGGCGAACCACCCGTGACCTTCAAAGCTGCACACTGTCACCAGAGTTAATCGTGACCTATATAAGAACTAGTCTTCTGTACTAAGGTTGCGAATGGGGCGAGTTGGTAAACGTTATACGCAATAAAAACAGCTTAAATGACGAAGAGGGAGTGAAGACAACAAACACTACAGGAAGTAGCTGTTCTCGCGACTGAAGTTTTATTAGTGAAAAAAAGAAGCAAAACAGCGTAGCCGAAATTGAATACATCAAGAAACACCTAGTCATCTAACAGGCACCATAAAATCTTCGAAGCTGAAACGATTCACACAACGCTATTCATATTAGCTTGCAAAAACAAGCCTCTTTATCTGACAGCTACGGACGGCGCACTGTCGAGCTGTCAATCAATTGTTATTTTTTACGGATGGGCCTTGTTTTGACTTTATACTTGCGGCGTGATTAGTAAACAAAATGGGTGATTGCTAATTTCTGAGGAATATGCCCAATAAACTTCAAGAATATTACAAAAAAGAGGACGTTCTTTTTAATGAGGTGACGAATTCTAATTGCGTTAAATCGCCACGTGTAACGGACAATCCGCTAAGCTAAGAAAAAATAAAAATTTCGGTGAGCTTTTCTTTGTATCCGCTCAAACGCCGGTGAGCTTTTCTCCGCATGTGCCGGTTTTGCGGTGAGCTTTTCTCCGCCGCCCGTCTCCGACGTGGCTCCTAGCATCGGCTGCGGTCGGTCATCAGTTGAAACACAGTATATCAACATTCGGCTATACAACCTTGCTATGTTTTCTAACGCTGTGCTTAGCTGTGCGTCTGATAAAGGCCCGTTCACGCACTTGCGACGACTACGACGGACCGAGGCAAGACCACTTTTTAAGCCCCTTGTGACGGCTTACAACCGGCTGCATTGCTGCGCAGCAGGTCGTAAGCCAACACCAGAGTCTTAAAAGTGGTCTTGCCTCAGTCGGTCGTCGTTAAACGCAAGTCGCATGGTCCTAAGGAGTCGCAAGTGTCTGAACGGGCCTTTAGCTGGATGTTGATAACCGCCATCCGGAACTATTCTACGCTCGGTGGGATTGGTTCCTCTCACCGCCGGCATGACGCGCGCGCCTGTCTGTGGCTTTGTTGACTTTATCCACCAATGTACCTCAAATTAAATATGTATTATCTGACTGAACCTGTTCAAGGATAATCAAAACTTAGCAAATATTGCATAAAAAACAAACAAAAAAACTTGGAGGACGCGGAAACCTCGCCTTTATGAGTGGAACGCGACAGCATTATCGGGTCCGTTCGCATCGCCTTTTCATTCGCCTCTCGTACTCTTCCTGCCAGGGAGCAAGATGTGCCGCGGGCACGGCGACCTCGTCGGTAGCATTTCTGTATCGGAACCGAAGGGTGGTGGGTTCGAATCCTGTCTAAAATTCTTAAACTTTTTGTAAGGCAAATAAATTGCTTTATAAAGTGAAATCACTTGAGACATGCGGCGGCCTTTAATTCGGATTACATAACATATTTTTTAAACTTTCATTCCACGCGTGACATCGCGTTTTACGTTACCATTTTGGGTTGTTTAATATTTACGCAGGAAATCATGTGGTTGTGACGTCATGAACCTATCGACCGTTCAGGAATTTAGCGTTCCCGATTTTCTCGTCGCGCCACCAACGCCGGCTTTTCTGTGACACGAGATCCTTAAGGCTATCGCGTTAATACTTCGCTGTTGGTAACAAAGGAAGAACATCCACACTTCATTTTTTTCTTTTCTTTACGAATTCTTTCGTGACTCGACATTGTATTAGAATATTGGGCATCCAGGTTTTTGGTGAAAGACTGAAAGTACTTTCGAACTCAAAGCAATGTTATTACGCTTGTGGTATTCAAACTGCAGAAAATCCAAATTCCGATATTATCGGAATGCTGAAATTTAAAACACCGAATATTCAGAATGCTGAAAATACAAAAAGCCGAAAATTTATTAAGCCGATAAGTCAAAACATCGAAACATCAAAATACCGAAATATCAAAATGCTGGCATCACTTGAAAACATCAAATTGCTGGCATCACCTAGATGGAAGACAAAGTTTCTTGGCAAGATAAATTTTCTTGACAATGTAATCAAAGTTAGGTGGAGGTTCCGCCGGCCGATGTGCACGCGATTTCACCCTCTTTTCTTATAGCCATGAAAGGGTGTCCCCGAGTATGGCTTTCCTTGGGCATGGTTTAAGCCTTCAAGAAAGGGAAAATATATTTCTGCATATCTCGTCGCATAGCAGAGCGATTCTTTGTTTATTGCATTTCAGAAGGAGAAGTTGCGTGCAATTCCTCGAAGAAAGCTTAGAACGTCGATATTGTCCCGGTTGCCCAGAGCAGCTCCCAAACGATTTTCGCGCAACTTTTGCTTCTTGCTTTGTGAGCGGCGAGGTTGGCCTCTGATCGCTCCCTTGATGTCGTCTTCGACTCTAGCTTGCTCCCTTCCCATGGTAGTGATGAGCCGGAAGACGCTTACGTGGTGTCTGCCAACCAATATCTCCCATCGTCGGTGCCATGCCTCAACAGTGTTGTCGCCCCTTGTAAATCCGTTCTGAGCAAGGGCAAGCACATTCCAGAGGGATGGCGGGAATACCGGTGGACCTCGTATAATCTCGGTGGTGTTACCTCTGGTAACACGGCGGCGTGATTTTCCGAGCAGGTAGTTGTCCTCCCACCATCGAAGCAGGTCAGAATCTCCTTGCGGGAAGAGTGGTTTTAAGGACGCATAGGCATCTTGTACGTCTTCGGTGGGCAAGAACGAAAGGGCTGCAAGCTGCCTCACCTTGATGACGCCACCGCCTACATAATTTTTGTAGAGCACTGCCAGTTTTAGAGGCTGCACTATCTCCCATACTGATTGGCGCAAGTGGAACAGACAACCATGCTCGTGTGACGACGGGAGCAACGACCGAGTAGTGTTGATTGCTGCCAGTTGGAAGTCTGTACTCACAGTTTTCGGATTTAGTGCAAGTCCCATACCTGCAGCAAAGTTCAGCACTTCTTCGAAGAGCGCCTGTTACGCTATCTGGGCTCGTCGAGTCATTAGGCAGCAAACAAAGGGGAACACATGGCCATGAAGATAACCGTGAATTGTGTATAACTGTTCAAAGAGCGGCGACACAGTCTTAAATGTTCTGTCCATTAGCCTTTATTGGAGCGTCGTTCAGTTTCCTCAAGTTTTCGTCCGTGAAAAAAATTAGGAATCGAGCTTCATCTGCGCTGGTGCAGTCGCACCGAAGAAACACCTGGCCATCTAAAGTTGTTCTTAACTCGCCCTCGATGATGAGCTCCTGCACGGCAGACGGCTCGTGTGGGCAGTCCGCTTTCCTCTTCCTTCTTACAATCTGGCGCAAGGCTTCATTGCTTGGAAGGTGCTGCCTTGAAGACGCTGCTACATCTGCCGTGACCCGCTGCACAATCTTCACGGGTGCCTCGCCCGATGCCGCCGACAGAGCTTTAATCCGTTCTTGAGTACGTAGAGCTGTAACTTTTCATATAAACGGAGCATGGCCTGCGTGGGTCACTGTCTTGGAGATGATTTTGTGAGTACCTTCTACAAGAAGGTCGGAAATCGCTCTAGCGTTGCATTCGCATCGCTTATCGCACCTCCAATAGTGTCCAGAAGCTACCTTCTTGTCAAGCACGTAAACATAACCGTCTTTGCAGCTAAGTTTTGCTTTTCTCTTCTGTGAAAAGCAAAACAACCGTGTCTTTGTCCATTTCCCTCCGAATCAATAAAAATTGGGCTCCAATCCACGCTGTGAAGGTGGTTGGTCAGCGAAGCTCTGGTATCACCTGCAACGATTGCCTACTGCACTATACGAAATCCCGCCGCCGGTCGCAGCACGCCGCCGCTGGTCGTATTGCCGTTTCTTTTCCCTTTGCCGCTCCTAGTATTCACGCTGCTCCTCGGGAGTCCTAGCTATGACTGGCCCATTCATCTCGGTGCTGCAGCAACAATGAAATCAGTTGCTATACTCCGTTTCATCTTACGCTTAAGCGCAGCGGATGTTACGAGCCATCGGAGCCAATCAGAGGCCGCGTGAGCGTCACGTGACCTTAGATAGGGGGCACAGCGACGCGCGGCAAGCGTATCACGGGCCACGTCCACAGAACGGGATTGGCTAAGATAGCTCGTAGCATCCGCTGCGTGCGGACGTAAGGTGAAACGGTGTATAGGCGGGTTCTTCTTTTATATATAAAAGGCTGGTGACGTCACTTCCCACGTCGCAAGCTGCCGTCGCCGCGGCAACAGGCGCCGTTAGCATCCATTAGGCGGTTCGCACTTCACACGAGGGCTTCGAATGACGTCAACTCTTTCGAAGCAGCTGCAAACCTAATCTTTACCGGAACGCGTGGGAGGGTGTTCTTATTGATCACATGCGCCTTATCATGCATCATGTGGTTTTGATGCTTGTTTTGTGGTTTCCGTTATTGAAACGGATACTGAGCTGTATGCTGTATGCCTGATTTCGAAGGAGATAATGCTGTTTTGCCTTGAATTGTTCGCCGGGAGTTTTTGCTTACAATGCCAACGACGAGAAAATTTCGTTGGCTGGTAGAGGTATACAGCTTCGCTGTAAAATTGATTACTGCCGTACATTGCTTCTGCTCTTGTACTCTGAACTCTGGGCAGCGCTATTTTTTTCTGCTGACCAACAAGAGTTGTCCTGTGCGACTGATATGCCTAGCTTTACGACAGACAGAAACAAAAACGAAATTTTACATCAGTTTAATCTACCGATACCGGTGGCTTGGCAGAACGAGTTAAACAGACTCGTGTCAGTGGTAAGTGATCTGGCGGAAAACGAACAAGTGGTAGTCACAAAGCGCGTCATTTCTTTTTCCCGTGAATTTCGGCGTTATGTCGTTTCGGCATTTTGATTATTCGGCATTTTGATTTTTCGGTTTCGAATTTTTCCACATTTCAATTTTTCGGCGTACTGACGTTGGGCCTTTTCATAATTCGGCCTCTTGATTTTCGGCGTTTTGATAGGGATCCAACATGTAGACGATTATGTGTTGAAAAATGCACAGAGTTAAAAACACAGAAAGCGTTGGCTTTTCTGAAATGTCGTTACTAAATAAAAATATTCAGTCATACCAAACGTTTTAAACACTATCCTCATTGTTTCTGCGTTGTGTTTCTTAAGAATTGTTCTCGTATATCACATATTTTCTAGATATGTTTTATACAATGATATCTTAATGTGAACTAGTGCATATTTTCCGTTCGGGCGGCAGTGAAAAGCTCGCCGGATAAACGCTCACCACCAAACTGGCGGATGCGGAGAAAGGCTCACCGGCTTTTGAACGGATGCAGAGAAAAGCTAAACAAAATATTTTTTTTTCATAACTTAGCGGTTTGTGCGTCACACATGGCAAATTAACACAATTAGAATTCGTTACTTCATTCAAAAATCGCCCTCTTTTTGTAATATTATTGAAGTTTATTGAGCATATCCCTCAGAAATGAGTAATCATTCATTTTGTCTATTAACTCGCCGCTACTATAAAATCAAAACATGGGAAACCCGTAAATGAACATTAATTTATCCACAGCTTCACAGGGCGCCGTCGGTAGCTCTGGCAGATAAAAACGTTTGTTTTTTGCAAAGTGATATGAATAGCGTTGCGTGAATTGTTTCAGCTCCGAAGATTTTGTGGTGTCTGATAGATGAGGTGGTTGTTTGTTGATGCGTTCAATTTCGGCTACGCTGTTTTCTTTCTGTTTTTTTTTCACTAAAAAAACTTCAGTTGCGAGAACAGCTAGTTCCTGTAGTGTTTGTTGTCTTCACTCCCTCTTAGTCATTTGAGCTGTTCTTATTACGTATAACGTTTACCAACTCGCCCAATTCGCAACCTTAGTACAGAAGACTACTTTTATATAGGTCACGATGAACTACGCCGACAGTGCGCAGCTCTGAGGGTCATGGGTGTTTCGCCGTAGAAGGGCACCATCAGACAAAGGCAGCGTGTGAAAAAAACAGCACGGACGGCTAGATGACGTGCATGTCCTAGGAAGAAAGAAATATTGATCTCCTATAATCACCGTTCTATTCTTTTTCTTCAGAATACAGACCGTCAAAAGACAATTCGTAATAGGGCAACTCGTAGCAGGGCTATTCGTCACATACAGCAATTCGTCATAGGACGATTCGTCACTGGGACAACTCCTCGAAAAACAACAGATAAGGTTTGAAGGTCTTTTGAAGATCGGTCCCTTTGGTTATTCGGCTTCTGTGTAGCGTCCTCTTTAAGAAGTTGGGTCTTCTGTTTCTTTTTAGGTTGGTAAACTTAGTTCACCTTGGAAGCAGAGAATGTATAACTTTCAGGAGCGCGACAGAGCTACTGCGCATGCGCGACACATAGAATATGTAGCTCGTCCACGTGTGCGACATAGATGGCATATGCGCGACACGGAAATAATCTATGAATCATACAAGATATATAAGAACATATAAGAACCATATAAGAACTACAGGGTGTCACCAAAAAAATTCACACATTCTTTTTTCCCGCGAAAATAAACTAGGCATTGCCGAACGCTCATTCTCCGCCCAAAGGTAGCGCTAGAGGTCACAACCAGATATCAAAGTTTCAGCCTCGATCCGATACCTTATTAAAAAGTTATAAGTGATTTTCTGAAAAGTTCAGTGGGAAAATGGGAGCCCGTTTTCGGTTTCTGGTGCCATAGAGCACCATGTATTTGAAAACTCCGTCGGCCGCCATTTTCCCATTGAAATTTTTTGAAAATCACTTCATACCTTTTTATTAAGGTATCGGATCGGGCTGAAACTCTGGCACCTGGTTGGGACCTCTAGCGCTACCTTTGGGCGGAGATTGAGCGTTCGGCGATGAATAGTTTATTTTTGCGGTAAAAAAGAATGTGTAAATTTTGTTTTTGTGACACCCTCCATATAAGAACTATATAGGATATATAAGACCATATAATAAACTTGTCAGAAGTTTCTTGTAAATTTCTTATATGGTTCTTATGTCTTCTTATGTATCTTGTATGATTCATATGTGTTTATTGGGCACAAGAAATTTCTCAAACAAATGAATTGTTTCACTAGGGTCTTTCTTCTCTCTCTTCCCTTGCCCTGCTCATTATAGTCGCGTGCGTCCAAATTAAATCTTCTCCATACCCCACACGGGAAACGGAACAAATGGTCCCGGAACAAATGGTCCCAGAATAAATGGTCCCAAAACTAATGCTCCAAAGTACAAACTACAAAAAATGGTCCCTGAAAAATATCGCCAGTGTGGCTTCTGCATTTTCGGATAAATCCGATAAGTCCAATATTACTCGCCAGTAAATAATTTACGGTTTTCAATTTATAAGAAAAGCCCCGAATTTCGATGCTGACGGTTGCATGAACTCGACCGGTTTTTATATTTTTCTAAGAAGCTCAGAAATGTTTCGCGCTATGGAAACCTAATGCACCTATAAAGGCATCGATCTCTGCTCGTTATGTGTGCTACCCCGACGCGTCATGACGAGATGGAAGTAATTCAAGTTTCATGACTTCAACATGGGAGACACTCACTTTATCGAATGACGTTTTAGCGAACGCTCACGTGTCGCCGAATGACACTTTAGCGAAAAGTCGGCCGCGGCGAAGCGGCGTTTACAGGTGGGCCAAAAGGGTCGACATTTTTGTAATGAGCCGGCGCAGACTGTCGCCGCGAAGCGACGTAAGCACAGCGAGGGGGGGGGGGGGCGGTTGAACCTGTCCCCGTTTTTCGCAAAAACGTCGATTCGCTCAAATGTCGCAGTTCACTAAAACGTCATTCACTCATGTGATATGAACCCTCTTCAAGAGTGTAATTAAGGGTACCCATTTTTCGTTTAAAAAAATTTTCGTTCGAAAATATTCTGAAAAATTTTATTAAAATTAAGTTCAACACCCGACAACTTTCTTCGAAGTAAACGGCCTCAAAATATAGACGAGATCCTTGATTCCACCAGGAAATCACCGATTACAAAACGGATGAAGTATATTGCTTGGTATATCTTAGTTTCAAGACAATCTTCTTACGGGACCATTTTGGGACCATTAGTTCCGGGACCATTATGTTCCGGGACCATTAGTTCCGGGACCATTAGTTCCTTGACCATTTGTTTCTGCACCCATCCCGCACTGCTGAGCCTCTCGCACTGCTCTTTGACTGCCTTCACTATAAAATGTACACAAGACCTGTTTAAAACACTAGTGATCAATGACCTAACTAAACCCGCTTTTACAGCCTTAGAGTGGTAGTTCTTTGTTGGAAGGATCGGTTTTGGATTTGTTTCTCCATATTCCAAGCAGAATGCTTCACCCACATGAATTTGTAGATCCAAGGACTACAGCAATTTATTCTCTGGATGCTCCACTGTGAAATTCAGCTCAGGAGCTGAGGACCTTATTAACATCAAGAATGTTTATGTAAATCTCCTCCAACACTGGTGACACAGAAGAACGTATACGAGCTCCTTCTTTTTGCACATATTTCTTTCCCTTATAATCCAACACAGTTGAACGAAGACAAAAATCCAAAAACGCCAGAACACTGTATACGGAGAATCGTAAGCCTGACTAGAACTTCCCTAGACTAGGCTCTAGCACTTCCTTCACTCTCCTCCACCTTCAGCGCAAATTTCTCGCTGGCTTCCGTGGTGCATTGGTTTCGCGTGCCTGCGCGTTCACACTTGTGTTAGCAAGGCCATAAAGCTAGCCCAGAAGGCGGAGCTTCTTGTCTCAGCGTGAACGGAGTATAGTTCCAACACTCAGTTGTGCAAAGTACTTTGCTCTTGCACCAACCTGTGTTTGAGTATAATATCTATATAGGTTGAATGCCGCACATTTTTAATATAATTGCGAACTATGTGAATTTGTCAGAAACGTAATTTATGATATTCATTGAAAAAGGTGCAAACTTGAAAAAAAAAATATAGAGAGCTATAGCTCACTTCAGACACACCACAGGGCTTGCCATCTGGCCAATTTACCACCTGTTGACGTCCTCTTTTCTTGCAGCACATGTGTTTACAGGGTGGTGCCGGTACTTTCTACAATAAAATAAAAATACAATACATGTATCAGAGGGACTCAGAATCAAGACAAAATATTTGAGAACACTCATTTTCGAACACAGCGCTGGCGATTCGTGTGCAAATTTCCCCACTCCGTGATGCGGATCGTTTAATGTCTTTGTACAAATCTGATGACAGTGTATCACTGTATCTATAATCTATTGTTCTATTGTCATCAGAATATATGTGCTTCTGATGCGAGTTAATATGAGTAATTTTTCTCATAATTTAACTTCTTTATCTGAAAAACACATAGGTCTGAAATTTAAATTATTTTTCAGATCCGCCGCGATTATATTCGTGAAGCGCTAATAGGTTCAAACTTTCGTCTGGAGCAACGTTTCTTTTTCTTTTATCTTTATGACTTTATTCTTTCTTCTTTCAACTAAGCAGTCAGGTTGCCAAAATGAATGATCCAATATCTATCTTGAATAACCTGAATCGCGTTACACACAAAACCGTCATGCGACAAACATAATATTTAAAAGTGAATTAGTTTTTTTCTAGTACACGAGAAAAGCACCAAAAACACTACGAAAAAGGATAAATAGTTAAAAATACTATTCGTGTACATTTAAAAGTGTGAGTTTAAAGGTAAAGCAACTTCTATATTACAAGGTTATGAACTTGAGCCTCGCATCTACGAGATATTGAATGGTCACGATGTTAAACCGGTTGCCCCTGCATTTTGCCTATACATCATATCTACGTACTGAGGATTCAGTGAATTGTTGTGTGAGCTTGGGTTTGGCCACCGGTGTGACTATTAATATAAAACACTTCGTGCTCTTGAGTAACTTTTAGTAGAGAGTATTTAAACGAACGCTCGGCCGGACGCCGGTGTTGAGGGGTGCCGAGGGTCTCATATTTTTCTTCCAAGTCTTTCAGAACAAATGGATTTCTTTACAAAGCAATTCTTACAAATTTTAATAGAAACAAAAAGGTGGCTTACGCTTGCTAACTTTATATATATATATATATATATATATATATATATATATATATATATATATATATATATATATATATATATATATATATATATATATATCAAAAGGAGAGTGGTTATAAATAATTTGTTTATTAAATTAACTTGCCTGTCCGTCTATGTTTAAGTCCTTGCTGCGACTCCTGAAATAAAAGGTACACTACTAAGTTCAGGCTTATAAATGTTTTCCAAAAGCTATGTCCACTACGCGGTGTCATACCCTGCGATTCTGTAGGTGGCGCAAGTGGTTGGTTGCTGCGCAGGCACAGTGAACGCCATCCAGAGACATTATGCCACGTTTATTTAGCAGTCGCGAACGAAAAAGATGCGAAGGAGCAACCTGTTTTGGAGTCTGGAAAGCGGTAACTTCGGGCTCGTGAATGTGACCCGCAAACTTTATCTGCGGCGTTTTTTATTCTTCCGAGATCAAAAAGATCCAATCTTTACGGCCGCATTCCACTGCTCAGGATATGGAGACCTGCAACCATGGATGGTGAGTACGACGGGTTGGGCGACCACGTCGAGACATCTCAGCTATTACAAGGAAGTTGCCGACTCATTCAGGTTCTTCTTGGTTCACTTATCTTGGGAGTATCTTCTGCCAGTAAAACGGAAGACACTTTACTCGCACACTCTCTCAGCAGTTTTACCAGTACCGTTGTACCTATAGTACGTCAACGCTCCCAGCCCATCCGATGTCTTCAAGCAGATGAGAAAGCTGCCCGTGCCTCAAAGCAGCAAAGATTTCTTTCTTCGTTTTCGCGTTGAAGTGCTCCCTGTGAAAGTGTGGCTTGACAAGAAAGGCTTCTTTGTGTCGTGGTGGCTGAACTGTGCTTTGTGAGGTGCGACTGAAACCTTGCATCACGTGTTTGTGGAGTGCAGCAACGCTTACCTTTTCTGGGCGGAACTGGTGTCTTTTTACTGCAGAGTTTGAAATTGACTGTAACCTGTTATAATGGTTGTGTCTTGAGAGCGAGGAGCGCTCTCCAATTGTGCTGCGTGTTTTGTCGGTGCTCGGACTGCACGCGATTTGGCGATCCCGAACTACGTATCTCGAGTGCGGCATCCGTGCCAAGCAATCACGTGGTATTCTGTGGCCAATTTGAGGTGCACTCTCAAAGTTGCGTCGAAAAGATTTTCAGAGGACAAGGAGCGGTGGGACTTCATCGAAAGACGTCTGCAGAAACGGTGTACGGGAAGTGTTTGTGTGTGATATAACAGGCAGGCTGCTCATAGTCTAACAGACAAACAGCCGGCGTGTCGGCTGTCTGGTTTTGTTCGGAAAAAGCTTCCAAACGCTCAATAAACTTGCTGTTGTTAAAAAAAAAGTGCCTTCCGTGTTTGGCTTGCAACTGAAGGGTCGTGGGTTCGAATCCCGCCTAAAAGTCTTCAAAGTTTTTGTTTAAGGCAAATTAATTACTATATAAATTGCAATCATTTGAGACATGCGGCGACCTTTAATTCGCATTATACGTCATGTTTTATTCACTTTCACTCCACGCGTGACGTCCCGTTTCACGTGAGCATTGGTGGTTGTTTGAAATTTCCGCGTGAGGTCATGTGGCTGTGACGTCATGACCCTATCGACCAATCCTGTATTTTAGTACACGCCACCCACGTCGGCTCTTGTGCGACACGAGCTCCCTAAGGCTACCGCGTAAAAAAACGAAGAACAGGTTTAACAGACATTCGCTCGAAGGCTCAGCACAGACCAGAGGAACTGGCATGAAGCTGGAGATCGAGGTACTGTAGCGCTTCATTCCAGGTTCTTCCTTGGTGAAAGTAAGACCAGAGGAGCAAGCAGAAAAGGCGTCTGTAATTCTTTCAGGGGAGACTGAGTCAGGTTGAATGATTAAATGGTTATCGACGTATCTTAAAACATGGCAGCCAGGAGAGGAGTTTTTAATACGCGCCATTATAACTCTGTCAACGAATAGAGGAAAAATCTCACTGAGAACAGGGCCGAGACGAGAGCCGATGCAAACTCCTTTCTTTTGGCGATAGCTTTTTCCCTTATGGTCGACTATGGTTGACTGGAGGTAAAGCTGAAGTAAGTGAACGAATCCTTCAACAGAAACACCAGAAGAATTCTTGCACAAATTACCGACTCCGGGAACATTACAATAAAATTTCTAAGGCCTTATTTGATTCCTGTCATCCCGTAGTCATGCGCGTCTGCTCCTGCATAGACTACAAACCTCGTTTTGAAGGGACGAGACTTTTATGGGGGCATAACTGTAGATACGGCCGGGAGATCATAGAGTCATGAGGCATGAACAGCACAAACAGCGTTTCCCTTACTGTTTTGACGAAAACTGAAGTTGAATTTTTCAAATGATAGATCACTCTGTCGACCTGAGTTTGCATTTTCTCTTATCGTCTCTTTCCTGCTTCATCTCTTAGTTGCTTTTTTTTTCATAAATTTTCCCGCATTTATTCAGTTGTTCGCTTTTGGAATTCCGTTATGTCCGTTGCTAGTTGAAAGATGTGGTTTTGTCCATCGTCTAGATGTTTATTTTTTCTTCAATCTTCATAAATCAGATTTTGGGGTTTTAGGGTTTAATCTAATGAAGGGCATCCGGCACGCCCCTGCGAAAGACTGAGGGTTGATTTCGATCACCTCTTCTGACGTGCAACCGAAAGCTCGGTTACATGGTGCGCTTTCAGCAAAAAGCCTCTGTCACATTGCGGGCAACACGGCTGGGATTCGAACCTGCCATCCGGGGATCTGTAGGCCGGCGGTTGGCCTCGGAGCCATCGAGACGGCTAGTGTAGGTGTGAATATATTCGGGTAAATCGTATTAGTGCTACACAAAGTTTATTTTGTTTGAGGTTTAAGAAGAGGCGGGGAGAGTTACCCGAATACCATGTTAACTTCGCCCTACTTTGCTTGGAAGAATAAAAAAAACTGTCGGATGTAACATTCGTCATCAGTTAACTTCCGTACTAATGTTTCAAAAAATAAATATCGTAATTAGTGATTAAAGAAATTGTAGGGAATTCCAGCTTGGATTTGAGGGTAGTCAGAACGCAGGTTAATTGGAAGCTAAACTTGTCAAAACAGTTCCGATATTCATTGTTTTGTTTGCGCTTTTACTTCATGGCTTAAAGATTGGTAGAGATGAGCTACTAGTCCCGTGTACATCGGTGCGGAGAGGTTGACGCACAGTCTATAGGGTTCAGCCGAAACTTCCAAGTTGTGAAAGAAGTTTTGCCTGGAGACGGCCAGCACGGCCGGGCAGAGCGGACGAGAGTCCTGTGTCAGCGCACGGCTTAGACTCGGGTTCAGTCAGTGCGGAGTTCCAACCGAACGCTCACGTAACCGTTGTGTCCAATATGTGTCCTGCGTTTTTCCCTTCTTTAACTGACGCCGAAAATTCGTTTTTTTTTAAATCTCAGATGTGTGGGCTCAATGCAGCGACGCTAGTAATGATTAGTCAAATGAAATGTGAGATTTGTAACGCCACAATTTTCCTTTGCATCCTCCTACAGAGTGTCGTGAACAGGTTTTCGTGAGCTCTATTCGCGCCCAGTTTTCAAATACGGTTGAAAGAAACCAGAAAAATAAAACCATACCTATCTCGTATGACATATTTACTTTTCGAAAACTTTAAAAAAGTGTTTGGTTGAAACAGTGTTCAGCTTCAATACTGCAAAGACTGTTTAAACCAGTGGTAGAATCAGCAATGTTTAGTTCATTGTTCACGTGATCGTGATTGTTAAATTTTAATCGAATATCCGGCTGATGGTATAGTTTAGCATAAGATTCCTTATCTACGAGGGAGGTCCGTAGCCAGGAAGTTTTTTCGGGAGGGGCCCGCTTACTGAGGCCACGTCTTTCAGCTTTGGTAGAAAGGGCGGAGTGGGGATCAGGGTTAAAAGGGCATCAGTCGAGCCGCTTGGGCCCCAAAGTCTTTCTGAGCAAACGAAGCGACGAGCCTTTGATTTGCAAGCTTGTTTCCCATTATGAAGGCTTCTATAATCTCCCTCCCGACGCGGTCACCAAAATTTACCAGCGTTATCGTGGAGGTAAAGTCGGGAGCGCAGCCGCGACATTCCCGTCTTTGCGTTTCTATCGGGTGCTATCTGTTGGGTGCGGCGTCTTCTACATCTTTGTGATGCTCACGGAGCCGCTTGTTTACGCAGCGACTCGTCTGGCCGATGTATTCAGCGCCGTAAGACCAGGGCGTGGGAAGACCGGCTCAGTCTCGCACGTGGTGAGCCTGTTAGCATATTTCTTGGTGCAACTGGGCGGCGAGAACCCCTCTCTGTTTACCGAGTTGCGCAAGTCTCCCAGCCTCGATTTGACGTGAAAACAACATCTCTGTCAAATCTGCAGGCTATTCACTTAAACCGGTGGGCGGTCGTGTGTATGTAGAGAGCTCAAACCCACGTGTTTATGAGCAAGAAAGAAGAGAGCTTTTCGCTTTACATCCGCGAAGCCGTCCTTTAGCTCCCCCCCCCCCCTGGCTACGGGCCTGCTACGAGGGATGATTGAAGAGAAGTGACCCTACCTGGGAATAGGTTAGCTAGTTATAATGAAACCTCGCCAGCAGATAGCGCAATACTCTTGCATCATATTGCGGAAATTGTTGGTCGTCATTGCCGAGAAAAGACCCTGTCCCACTGCCCGCGCCTCCTTAGGGAAGATTCATGAACCCTGCTTTGAAATTTTATCCTACCCATCCTACTCGCCGGATTAGGCACCGTCAGTCTTTACATCTGTTCCCTGCACTCAAACGACATTTGAAGGGACGGCATTTCTGACCAAGACAAATTTATATTTTTATCTTCATGAGTTTGCAGCAATGGAGCATCACTGGGAGAAGTGAATCACACTCAAAGGAGATCATGTCGAGAAATTGCGAAGTGCCATTTTACGTGGGACAATTCTTTCGCGGAAAGGTTCACTACTATGTGACGATTTTTTTGTTTTGTTCTAAATTTAATGCTTTAGAAATATTGCATTCTGTGTAATATTGTGTTAAAGGGGACTTACTGTCAATGTTAGGTACACGGTCATGTTATCGAGCCGCATTAATGTTCGACTTGGCACTTGAATTGGAGTAAATAAACTGCAAACTATTCGTTCACAGTCGCACAAAGAGAGTATCTCCAACTTACGTCGCATTCCTTCAACGAGTACAAACCGCATGGGGAGCTCATAATTCCTAAATAGTTGTACGGCAGTGGATATAACAGTGAATACGGTACATCTCTCCAACATCCGAAGTTGCTTTTAGGCACTTCTCTGAAACACACAGTAGTATTTGCGGAGCATTACCAGATAGTTATGTGAACGCGTCACAACAGAACAAAGGCATATTTGTGCGTAATTTTCGTTCCTCTCTTTGGAATCAACGAAACGAATGAGCATGTGCGGGAGAGCGTTAATGGGATAAATGAAGAGAGAATAATATTTCGAATTTGCAAGAGGAGGCAAACCAACGAACCCAAGATTTTGAGCCCGTCGTTCAACTACTTTTCCAAGGGGGAGATTTTTCCTCCCTGTATTGATCAAGGGAGAAACTTGTGATGCGGTGGCTATTAAAAGTGATATCATTTCTTTTATGAAGCGACATGACGGAACGTGCAAACAGCGTGAGCGTGTAGCCGCGACTGTCATGTTTCTAGTGAAAAAACAGTTAGGGCGCAGGCGAGCTGGTGTAGGTTTACCATTTTTTAGACCACCTGAGACTGGGTGGAAGAAACACGACGACGTCTCAAACACAGCTAACCACTTTACTCAGTGCTCCCTCCTTTTATACATCCTGAACCAAAAACATCACCAGAAAAAAACACTCCAAACAATGAAACCAAGGAGACACGCCTTGACCTCGCAACCACGCTTGTCTTCAAAAAAAAAAGAAAAAAAAAAAGACAAGCGTGTCTGCGAGGTCAAGGCGTGTCCCCTTGGTGCCATTGTTTGGAGTGTGTTCTTTCTGGTGACGATTTTGGGTTCAGGATGTATAAAAGGAGGGAGCACTGAATAAAGTGGTTAGCTGTGTTTGAGACGTCGTCGTGTTTCTTCCACCCAGTCTCAGGTGGTCTAACAAAATGTTTCTAGTCTTAGAAAAGGAAAGAAAGTGGGGCTCATGCGAGAGAGTCCCCTGCATCTCGTGTTTGGCGAAACACTGCATCAAACAGTCTGGCAGACACCATTATAGTCGACCTTCCCTCAGTGTAAGAAACACGTTGATTCATCCGCAGTTTTACAAAATCTTGTGAATATCTGAGGGTCCGGCTGTCTGTACTTGATAGTCACAGTCGGGGGTTGGAGCACGTTAGCATCTTTTTCAGACACGGCCGGTTGTCCGGTTGTGCGCCCACGGCGCTGCTCCATATTTGGATAGCGATTGCGAGAAGGGGAATGCCTCACCTCCTCCAACCTGTAAGACTGTGGATGAATCCACGACTGTATTGCACTATGAAAGTGTCTGCCAGGCTGTTCGAAACAGCGTTTCGTCAAACTCTAAATACACGGGCCTGTCCAGTATGGGCTCCACTTGCACCTCATTTCTAACAATAAACATATAGTAAAGAAGAAACATTTAAATTGCACTAATATTGCAACAAAAGTCGTTCGTAGATAGTGCGAGGCCCATTCGCCGGATATTGTTCGAATTGCCTTTGAATGTGACAGAAAACTCCATGGACGACCGCGAATATATTTTTTTTAAATTCCACTGCAGCTCCTACGCAGTTTAATAGAGAAACGTTCACGCACTACACGACTGCGATATGCTATCGCAGTTCAGCGACAATCTGAGCAGTGATCTTGGTAAGAATAGATTAAATAAATTAAAAAAAATTGTAGAAAGTGTGTCTTAAATTTTTGAGACAGTCGCCTACTGTTCACGGATGTGGATCAGATGTGATTACTTAAAGACAAAATAACGAGACTTTACATTTAGATATGTCAATATACAATGTTTTTCAACTTTTTAAAAGAAGTATGTATTAACAGACTTACGTTTGTTTATCAAGTAGTGTCCTAATGGCCGCTCTGCCTTTAAGATTGACGTTATATAAAAGACTTACGTCTGGGAGGCTCATAAGAGATTTATAATACCCGGAAGAAGTTTGTAGTGGGGCGTCCAGCCTGCCGTCAAGTCATAAAAAACGGCACCAAAATACAGATGACGTTAATAAAGCACAATTAGATAACTCTCAAGGAGTTATATAACGATCAAGTACTGATAGAAAACCCAGTTTTTTTAAATGGAAGACAAATGTTAGCAAAGATAGGAGATACAAAGTTCTCATGATAGCTTTTTAGGAATATCTCCAAAAAGCGTTCATTCATTAAAAAAATTAGTGTTCACATTGTCGGCCTCACTTAGTTTACAAGAAGTGTTCAATATATCAGGAATTGACAAATAAATCACGGGATCTCACAAAACGGATACATATTATTTTTTTCTCTGTATTCTCTTCTAAAGATCGTAATTCCTTCATGGCTTTCTCACTTTTCGTCTCGCCTTCCTTGTTTTTACTACGGGGAACGCACAATCAAACCTGTTCTTAAATAGTCTTAAAATTTTGCTATACGCTGCATCTGAACGCTAAATTAGTCAAAACTTTCACCAATTTGTTTAGAACTATCAAGTGCTTCCGTATCTATTTTTCTAAAGCTGTAAGTTTCGGAGTTGTTTGTGTTGTTCGAAACCGGGACACGACTCAAGCAAAAAATGGGTAGGTGATCGCTTATGTCCTGACGAAAGAGTCCAGGGAAAAGCTCAGTTTGGTCTATATTTGTTTCACATACATCTATGGATCTGGAGCTCTCACTTGTAATTCTAGTTTCAAGTTTTACTAAATTTGAGCTCGCGTAGGACAACACTAGGTCATTTAAATCTATTGCGTATGAATCATTCACTATTGCGTCAAGGTTTATATCCCCATAATTAAAAACTGTAGTCTTGTTAAATAAATAAAATGTAGTAGATCGTCAAAGAAGTCGAGAAAGCTAGCCTTCTTTCCTAATGGTGGCATATTTACCGCTACAAGAATATTTTTTTTTCATACGAATACCCAGGCGCACTCGACATCTGGATTAACTACGGACTGTTACTGCACATCAGTAAATAGAATACAAGCTATCCAATAAATCAAAATGCCGCCACCTCGTTTTTGCTTGCGATTTATACTAACACAGAGTGATGCACGTTAAAGACCCCAGGCTAGCGGTTGTACCGCACTGGCTAAATTTCCCATCTACAGCTGGGAGACTCGTCGCCCCTGTGAAGCAGACCAAGTTCTAGGCTGTATAAACATACACACAACCCCCTCAAGTTTCACGGAACCATGTTTCGGCAAACAATAGTGAATCTAAACGCAAACAAAGTGAATAAAAAAACATGTCAAGGGCGTCATGTTTTCTATTCATACTTCTTGTATTTAAATGAAGTGGAAAAAAATATGAATTGCAATTTCTGCATCTCGCATCGAACTGCTCGCTAGTATAATATTCACATTGCTGAGCCAGCATAAACGAAGAGTATCAACGAATAGATTAGTAAGAGTTTAGCTGCCTCATTTTGTTTTTCCAAATGATGTAGCTGCGTTATTTTTTTCAAAGATGTCTCTACCATGACTTGGCCCTTTTCTGCGTACAAGCGGTTAGCGAGGATATTAAAAATTGAAGCTTTCAAATTACTCACAAAAAAGCGAGCTGCTGAGCGAAATACAGGACACCACTGAAGGTTTTCCCGTTGTCGTGAATAAACGCCACGCTCTCACTTTCGCAAATTCTGCCCTGCAGGGGCAGACCTATAACGAAAGAAATGTTAAAAATACGCGGTGTCACATCTCATCCCGTTATGAATGTAAAATTCTCAGCTGCAGAATTCTAAGCACCTATTAAATCCTGACTTATGATACCGGATGTTTCAGCGAATACTTCCATAAATTGCTGATAATAGGGTGGTTGCGAAAACAAGAAACTGTTTCCGGGAACAAACAGTCAACCAATGTGGACGTTATAAATTTCAAAACCATGATAATTACCTAAATAATGAATTAAACTCTTCTTTTTACTAGTGAAGATAAACATATGGTTCCAATTAGTACCCTGCTTAGAATCATCAAAAACCACTACATCAAACTCAATTTGAATGCGTTTCTTTAGGCGATTTATTTGTAGCCTTTTCCTGATAGATAGTGCAGAATTTGTCCGGAACAAACGAGTTGCTCGCAGCGGCGCATGCAGGTCGGGCGCTCGGGGTGGGCTGGGGCCATGGGCTGTTCGCCGCCGATCTAGGCGAGCTAGAATTTGTACGCCGGCGTCCGCCACTACCGGCAGGGGTCAACGGCCGGCGCGTGGCACGAACAATGTAGTCAAATAAATGGCTCCTATTTCCGAGTGGCTCCGAATTCGGCACTGCGTTCGAACCTTCAACCTATTTTGTGAGCACCCTATGTTCTGGTGTTGTTGTGCGTTGGTTGTGCACTCGGGTTTTCAGCGTTTGCAAGTGCGTCATTTGTGTGCAGATGAAGTCGCTCTCACGCAACTGACGCCTTGACATCTTGTATCGGCTTTGCGCCGTTCATTGCTTGTTAATTTGGTTTCTGACGAATACGCAGCGGCGTGGTGTAATAAATGTTTTCAGCGCGAATTTCGCTGTTAATCTTTGCTCCAGTGAGTTCAGCTTTTAGATGCAAGCCTGAAATGTCTAACGTGAGAATATGCACGAGCCACGGTTGTACGTAGAAAATAGCTTCTCACCAGTGCCAATTCCAGCGCTTGAACTTACGGCGCGTGCTTTGCTCGCTTTCGGAATCGACGTTCACGTTTGTGCTGAGCTGTGAAGATCGCATGCTGAGCTGTGCAATCTTCACAGCCCAGCACTTTGTAAAAAAAGAGCTTCTGGCCGGTGCGATTTTTAACGTTCGTGCGTATGGCGGGTGCTTCGCTTTCCTCTCGAAACGAAGAAAAATAATAGCAGTCTGGGTGGTGATTTTTAGACATAAAAACGATGTATAAGCATTTTTCAGCATCTGCCCACCAGTGTTAATAAATCGTTAAAAAGCATAGTGCACCCCATTTACCGTTTTACCAAAAAGCTAACAATGGTTTCCTTTCAAATTTTTGTAGTTCTGATTTTTATTTCACATTTATTGCTCGCGTGCTGAGGCGCGGGGAATTTCTGAAGAAGTAAAGAGCGCGCGTGTACAGCTTTGAGCAGGGCTCAAAGCTACGGGACTGCACGGGCGCCTGTAGCGTTGGCGTCTTGGGCTACGTTTACATGAATACGATCGTAGCGCATCGTATCGAGCATGAACCAATCACCCATTTTTTACCAATCAAGATAGTCAAATCTCAGTTTGATGCGCTATGGCCGCATCCATGTAAATGCAGTCATAGCCAGGGAAGGGTGTGCTACATTTGTGCCAAGCAAATTGTGCACGGCACGCGCCGTAGCTTGACACTGGGCGCGGGTGAGGTCGGTTTTGCCGGATAACTGCAAGACTTGTTTGCCGTCTAGAAAATGGGTCTGAATAAGCCCACCTAAAATAACTAAAGCCGGTGCATCCGAATTTGATGATATTTCAATGAGATCGAGCGCAGACAGCAAATTGGACACGAACGCAGCGTCAACGTTCGGCTGAAAGTCGTGTCCAGCCAACGCGTCAAAATACTTTTCAACGTCGGGCACAGTTAGTGAGTTGGCCCCGTTCCAGTGTGACGACGTACCGTTGAAGAAGGCGAAATTGTTCACAGAGCTTGTCCGAGACGATGAGACAATGCGTGTACGACGTAGTGATTGCCGTGCTCCGACGGGACGAGACAGAGAGGCGACGCAGTGTTCAATGGAACAACCCCTGTCGTCGGTTCCCTCCGCGCAGTTTATTGATTCTCCCGGTACAACCAGAGATAAGAGCGAGCGTCTTTCAACATGCGTGCGCAGGCCCGAGAGTATGATTGTCACGGTACGAGATCTAGTCAGGATGGTGCATGACACTACACCTCCCTTCTGTTTAACATTCGTCAAGGACACATTGATCTACAAGCTTTATACAGGGCGCGAACACTATACGGCATGAACACAACGCCACTCTGAAACACAATGACTAGCTGACAAACACTCGCTACAACCATAAAATTGAGGACTTATTATGAACCGACCAAACAGCGTGACATACGTGCCGGTGTACTGCTATCCTCTGGAGCTGGTGGGTTGAAATTGAGCGCGGAAGGCTCCGTCCGAATGAAAATCTCGTCTGGCTCTCCAGATTCCCCTACCTCTTCCCCCGGATTCTCTGGGAAGTCATAGAAGGAATCACCGTTTTCCCGTGCCTGCTTTTTGTAGCATATGAGGCCTCGACGGTTTCTCTGCAGCTTAGCTCACGTGTTCGTTTGCTCCACGTACGACCGTGGCCGAGAGGCTGGCCTCGTAACGGTAGCCTGGACACGAAAGCCTTTCACCCGCACCCTGTCTCCAGGTATAAACTTTGGAAAAGGGCCCGCCGCATGGCGTTTGTCGTAGTTATGTTTTTCTTTGTTCCAGAACGCCTAATCGTTTTTCCTGAGGCTCTTTAGGAAACTTTCTCCTTGTGCGGCGCCAACTTTTCCGGGTGCACTGGGAGCGTAGAGCGCAGACGTCTGCCCATCAGCAGTTCGGACGGGCTTTTGCCTAGAGGACCCGGGTTGTCTCTGCACGCAAGAAAGGCCAAATATGAATGTGCTGATTTTTATAGCAGCCTTTTCACTATCTAAATTGTGCGCTCGGCTACTACATTGGTTTGTGGGTGCCGAGGGCTTGAGGTCACGTGACGGAACCCGTATTTTGCGGTGAAAGCGTTAAATTCGGCCGACACAAACTGGCTTTCATTATCCGTCTCCAACGTTTCCGGAATACCACGTCTAGAAAAAAAAAAAACATCATGAGCCATTCCACTCTGTAAAGGTGAATGACAGAGCGAAGCTGTTTAGTACACGACGCAGACGTGGCACAGAATTTTGAACAAAGGTACGAACATATTTATTGTCTCGATCGGCGGTCATCCTGATGAAAGGTACGCACAAGCATGTCGAGGAGTATCGCCGCCCCGAGGAGCCAGAGGAAACTAGACACGCGCGACGGGACCTCCACCCGGCGGAAGGAAAGGAAACTAAACACGCAAGCGCTTGGAACGACGAGAAAGAGAGGGCGATGCGAGCCCTCTGAGCTTTTGTTGACGCACAGGAAAAATCCGCGGAACCCTAGCCATAAACAGCTTGACTCTAAAACATTTGGTTGGTGCATAGGTGTACTATGGTGGATACATTTCCGTAGAACTGCGTGTGGGTGCGCACAGGAAATTAGAGGGAGAGGGGGGTTAACGCTTCGCCAAGTCGCGCTTCGAGAGTCGCGTAAACTGCCCGTGCCGCAGAGGACGCGAGCTACTGACCGCTCGGCTGCTGTCCAGAGCGATGAACGAAGATTGCGGAATCACGGCTGCCGGAGCGGCGTCTATTGTTGTTCCAATCAGACAGGAGCGCGTCGCGTTGAAGTGAGCAAACGAGCAAGCCAGCAGATAAGAAATTCGCTGCAGAAACCACTATTGTTGGTTGTCTGTGAATTGCGATGGCATTCGTCTAGGACAACCTCAAGGACGCTGTCTCAGACGACGTCAAGAACGACGTCCTAGAGGACGACGTCTAGGACGACCTCTAAGGACAACGTCTAGAACGACGTCGATGACGGCGTCTAGAACGATCTCAAGAGTGATCTTAGAGGACGACCTGAAAGACGACGTGGAGGATTCGGTCCAGAGGCGATGTCAAAACGACGGTAGTACGACCTGAGGATCAGACGACTTCCACTACGACTCGAAGACAGCGTCTAGGACGACCTTTAAGACGACTCTCAAGTACGACCTCTAGGACGACGTCTTTGACGACGTCGAAGACGAGGCCCTAGAGGACGACGTCAAAGACGATCAGATAACTAGGACGGCCTCAAGGACGACCGCTAGGACGACGTCAAGGTCGTCAGGTCCTTCGAAGAAGGTGCGAATATGAAGGCATGGGTAGAAGGTGAGCTTAAAATGGTCTACTGCGCATACCTACTGCGCATTAGGAGGCCGGAGTTATTCTTTGTAGACGTCACTTCCGTGACCAAGTTTTTTTGTGACATCAATCTACCAAATTCGCACCCCCTTCCAAGCGGACCACAGTGTAAAGGATTGTAAGTTTAGCAATGTTTAGCAACACTAGAATTTTAAAACGTTTCAGGACTAAGAGGACTCACGAGTTGTACGAGGCACAAATCATTTTGTCCAGTGGGGATGCCTGCGTCAGCGCGCCCTCAATTGCCATGGCACACAAAGAACTGAATTACCTCAGTCTCATGGCATGAACAACTCCGACCTGCTAAGAACTTTTAGTTCATTCAGATTTAGAAAGCGTTCATTGGCCTTTTGGGGAGGGAGGGCGTGAGTGAGATCGGTGGCTTACAGCTTGGATCTATGGCCAGGGGAGGGGGATGAGGAGGGCTATAGATAAGCGGTCAGCCCTACATCGTGGATGAAATCCAGAAGCGTGTTCATGACAGCCCCCGACGTTTGTCGCCGGGGCCACACGCGCTGACTGGTTGTGCGCTCTCGTGACGTGCGCTCTAATGACGGAGCGTTGGGAAGGAAATAGCTGTCGTCAAAAATGTATATATAATATGTTATTTACATCCTACTCTTCCAAGCTGCATCTTTGTGTATTTTTATCATCTACCTGTTCTCGTGTTTTCGTGCCTTTTTGTTTTAAAAAAATTTGTATTATTATTTCTTTATTTAATTTTGGCAATGCATTACTGCAAACTAAGTACACCCAGCATAATTTATAGTTTAATGATCTAAATGAGATTTACATTACGTCTAACTTAAGTGGTTTGAAATATATTGCTTTTCTTTTTTTCATCTTGATACCACCCTGAACATAATTTTTCTTCTCCTTGGAGAGTATTAAAAGTCAGTTGTCAGTTGCTTTCTATCTTCTCTCTCGTTTTTCCTTCCTCGTCGTTTTGTGCTTTAATATATGAATATGTACAACCAACTAGCATGCCAGGTAATCTTAATGCAGTTCCTTTCTTCTACAATGCGCCCTTTTCCGTGTGTATCTTCTCGAGACTATGTTTCATTTTATATTAATGTGATCGCCAGTTCAACCGGCAAGACGTGGTTCTACTGAGACGCCATCAGATATGGTGTGGATCCTTCAGATCTACAATTGCTATTCGGCTCAGCAAGACCTTCTCAACATCATGCTAGGACGATCTGCAAGATCGTTCGCTCCGGCGATGTGGACGCAATATATTACAGGAAATGGCTCTGGGTTCGAGGTGGCGGTGGAGATCCTGGTGGTAGACAACGTCGACAATAGAGGACCTTTCTTGACACAGCAACCAAGATGTCGAAGCAAAACGACGAGTAACAAGGAACGAAGAGGAGAAAGCGTCACTATTCTGGAAGACGGTTTTATACTTGTCGAATTAAGTCAGATATTTGAAAAAGGATCACAATTCTGCATGTCACCTAAAAACAGGGTGTATAGTTATTGTCGAACATTTATCACTTAGCGGATAAAACTCACGAAGATGAAATATCCTGTCTATCGAGGATTGTATAGACGCACTAATAAAAACTGGATATAAATTGAAAAAAGATGAAGATTTTTCAATTGGTAAATTACTTCGCTACAAAAGACTTAGGCCTGCTTGTGTCAGATA